>WNWK01017690.1:0-41783 GCA_009830355.1 Cherax destructor
CTAGGTTTGATAAAGCTCATGGAGCAGGGAGAGAGGACCTAGTAGCAATCAGTGAAGAGGCGGGCCAGGAGCATGACTCGACCCCTGCAACCACAAATAGGTGAGCAAATAGGTGAGTACACTCCCGATGGCATGGTGGCTAGCGCTCTTGCTTCACGCACGGAGGGCCCGGGTTCAATTCCCGGCGGGGCCGAAACATTTCGAAGTGTTTCGTTACACACACACACATACATACAACAGGCCTAGTGTCTAATCGACATGTGCCTAGGACAAAATGGTAACTAACATATCTCCTGAGGCGCACATTAACCAAATAAGTGCAGCAGCATATGGGAGCCTAGCAAACCTAAGAACAGCATTCCTACATCTAAATAAGGAATCATTCAGGACACTGTACACCGTGTACACCTAGCCAAGTACGTAAGGAAACTAGAGAAAGTGCAAAGGTTTGCAGCAAGAATAGTCCCGGAGCTAAGGGGCATGTCATACGAGGCTAGGTTAAGCAAAATCGACCTGACGACACTGGAAGACAAGAGAGATACAGGGGATATGATAACGACATATAAAATACTGAGGGGAATCGACAAGGTGGACAGAGACACGATGTTCCAAAGATGGGACACAGCAACAAGGGGTCACAGTTGGAAGTAGAAGACTCAGATTAATCACAGGGATGTTAGGAAGTATTTCTTTAGTCACAGAGTTGTCAGGAAGTGGAATAGTTTGGGAAGTGATACAGTGGAGGCAGGAAGTGTAGTGCAGGAAGAGGTATGATGAAGCTCATGGAGCAGGAAGAGTGACCTAGCAGCGACCAGTAAATAGGCGGGGCCAGGAGCTATGAATCGACCCCTGCAACCAGATAACATATCTCCTTGGATACTGAGAGAGAGGGAGCAGAGGAACTGTGTGTGTCGCTAGCAACAATCTTCAGTAAATCTATCGAGACTGGACAATTGCCTGAGGCGTGGAAGACAGCAAATGTTGTTCCAATTTTTAAGAAAGGAGACAGACAGGCAGTGTTAAACTACAGACCAGTGTCACTGACTTGTATAGTACGTAAAGTCATTTAAAAGATCATCAGGAGAAGAGTGGTGGAACACATTGAAAAGATTGAGCTCATACATGACAATCAGCACGGCTTCAGAGATGGGAAATCCTGTGTCACAAATCTACTGGAGTTCTACGATAAGGTAACATAAGTAAGACAGGAGAGAGAGGGATGGGTAGATTGCATCTTTTTAGACTGTAAGAAGGCTTTTGACACAGTACCACACAAGAGAGATTGGTGCAAAATTTAGAGGAGCAGGCAGGAATAATAGGGAAAGTACAGCAATGGGTCAGGGAGTACCTGACAGGAAGGAAACGAGTGTTGGTACATGTTGAAGTGTCAGAGTGGGCGCATGTGTCGAGTGGGGTTCCACAAGGGTCAGTCCTAGGTCTGGTGCTGTTTCTTATATACGTGAATGACATGATGGAAGGAATAGATTCAGAAGTGTCACTTTTCGCTGATGATGTGAAACTGATGAAGATAATATAAACGGACGAGGATCAGTTAAGATTACAAGGGGATCTGGACAGACTACAAGTCTGGTCCAACAAATGACTCCTGGAGTTTAACCCCAGTAAGTGTAAGGTCATGAAGATTGGGGCAGGACACAGAAGACCGCAGATGGCATACTTGTTAGGGAATCAAAGGCTGCAAACGTCACTTAAAGAAAAGGATCTTGGGGTAAGCATTATAACGAACATGTCTCCTGAGGCACACATCAATCAAATAACTACTGGAGCATATGGTCTATTGGCAAACATGAGATTAGCGTTTAGACATCTGAGTAAGGAGTCATTCACGACATTGAACACCGTGTACGTCAGGCTAATACTGGAGTATGCAGCACCAGTATGGAACCCTCACCTAGTCAAACACGTCACGAAATTGGAGAAAGTGCAAAAATTTGCAACACGTTTAGTCCCGGAACTGAGAGGTATGTCTTATGAGGAGAGGTTAAGGGAACTCAGCCTGATGACACTAGAGGATAGGAGGGACAGGGGGGACATGATAACAACATATAAAATACTGAAAGGAATTGACAAGGTGGAACTGGCTCGAATGTTTCAGAGATGGTATACAGGAACAAGGAGCCACAATTGGAAGCTACCCAGATGAGTCATAGGGATGTTAGGAAGTATTTCTTTAGCCTTAGAGTTGTCAGGAAGTGGAATAATCTGGAGAGTGAAGTATTGGAAGCAAGTTCCATACATAGCTTCAAGAAGAGTTATGATAAAGCTCATGGAGCAGGGAGAGAGTGAATTAGTATCGACCAGTAAAGATTCGGGGTCAGGAGCTATGATCCGATCCCTGCAACCTCATATAGGTGAGTACACACACACACACTAGGGACACCGCATGCGCGAGTCACAACTTTCAGTGCGCCGTGAATATAAGTGTTTTTGAGGGCTACCCAAGGGTACTGCAGGGGTCATTAAGTGTGTCAGGGTATTAAACAATCCTTGAAGCGATTTTCAAGTTGCCCTGAGCCACGTAAGTGTGGGGAGAATCACAATTTTATAAGTGATCTAGAAAGTGATATTTGGTGGCGCAAGTCAGAGTTGGCAGACCTAGTGTGCTCCTGGCGATGTTGCTATGTGTGTCACCCAGGAAAGATAATAAAGTGAAATAAATGTGTGACCAGTGAAATAAATACAGTGAATAGATTATATTGTATTTTTTATTTTTTTATTAACACATCGGCCGATTCCCACCAAGGTAGGGTGGCCCGAAAAAGAAAAACTTTTATCATCATTCACTCCTTCACTGTCTTGCCAGAGGGGTGTTTTACACTACAGTTATAAAACTGCAACACTAACACCCCTCCTTCAGAGTGCAGACACTGTACTTCCCATCTCCAGGACTCAAGTCCGGCCTGCCGGTTTCCCTGAATCCCTTCATAAATGTTACTTTGCTCACACTCCAACAGCACGTCAAGTATTAAAAACCATTATATTATATATCGACAAGAAACTGAAGTGGATATACGCCCGGACATCACATCGAGTTGGACAATCTACAGGCTGCTACAGGCTGCTACAGGCTGCTACAGGCTGCTACAGGCTGCTACAGGCTGCTACAGGCTGCATCACAAGTATCTCACCTATGTGTTGTTTTCGGGGAGTCGGGTGTGAGTTCCAATTTACCACCAAGCTGTTTGTGAACGGTCCAACTCTCTTAGTACGATAAAGAAAAGAATATCAAATACTCAATAACGAATAACAATTAGTAATTTATAGTAGAACAGGGCGTTCAGACAGGTGTCTATTAGACTAGGAAAAACTATAAGCATAGAGGACATGTGGGGGTCAGGTAAGGTGGGTGTGGGTGAGGTCAGGTAGAGGAGCAATGTAGACTAAGTGTCACACGCAAACTCCATATACACACTTATACACCATAACACAATCCCATCTACTTTTCACACACTTAATAAACCCACACTCATATAGTGCCACACACACACACACACACACACACACACACACACAACAAGACTAGTCCCGGAGCTAAGGGGTATGTCCTACGAGGAGAGGTTTAGGGAAATCGACCTGACGACACTGGAGGACAGGAGAGATAGGGGGGACATGATAACGACATATAAGTTACTGAGAGGAATAGACAAGGTGGACAGAGACAGAATGTTCCAGAGATGGAACACAGCAACAAGGGGACACAATTGAAAGTTGAAGACTCAAATGAATCACAGGGATGTTAGGAAGTATTTCTTCAGTCATAGAATGGTCGGGAAGTGGAATAGCTTGGGAAGCGATGTAGTGGAGGCAGGTTCCATACATAGCTTTAAGGAGAGGTATGATAAAGCTCATGGAGCAGGGAGCGTGACCCAGTAGCGGCCAGTGAAGAGGCGGGGCCAGGAGCTATGACTCGACCCCTGCAACCACAACTAGGTGAGTACACACACACACACACGTTCACACCTACACATTTCCACATATACAGACCCACACACATTCTCCCCCCCATACCCTCCCCCACCTCTATCCCACTCTCTCTCCTGATCCCCCTCTCTCCTGATCCCCCTCTCTCTCTCATCCTCCTCCTTTCCCCCTTCTCTCTCTCTCTTTCCCCCTCTCCCTCTCCCATTCTCTCTCTTCCTTTGCTTCTCCCTCCTCCTCCTCTCTCTCCCCATATCCCCCTCTTTCCCCCTCCCTACCTCTCTTCCATTTCGCCACTGTCTCCAGCTGCCTCTTCTCCCTCCCTACACTCCCTCACACACACACTCAGACAAACACATCACAAAACAACCTCACAGAAATACATAAGTTTCTCATTCTGTGGCAACCAAAAAAAAAATGGGTTGCCAGAGAGCAGGACTGAAAACCAGTGGACTGGGGGATGAGTCTGCGAAGGAAGATTGGGTAGCAGAGCTTTTGAAAAGGGAACATGAGTGGGGAAGGAAGCTAGAAGAGCTTAGCATGAGAATGGAGGAGAGGATAACTGCAGAGAGCAGGAAGTGAGAGATGCAAGTCACAGCAGCAGAGGCTAAGATACAAAGATTAGAAGGGAAACTGAGAAATCTGAAACAGCCTAATGAACTAAAGAGCAATATGTGCATGTCATCAGAAATTGCTACCTCAGTCACAAACAAGGGGACCATAGGGAACAAATGAGTGAAACTGTATGTAGAGGTCCTATCAGACCATCGAGGATCACGAGAAAAAAAGAGGATCACATCAGGAACAATCGAGGGGACTGTAGAAAATGAAAGAGCTAAGCTGTACTTAGAGGCCCCAACAGACCACAGCGGTGCCCAAGGAAAGCTGAGAAGGGAAAATGACAGACCACTGGGCTCAGGGACAACAGATAGTGAAGAGATTGAGGAATACATAGGGATATGCAGTGGGAGAATGAATGGGAGAGATCAGTCTTTGTTTATGGGCTCCATGAAGTTGAAGGGGAAACTTACAAAGCAAGAATACAAGGGGAGAAAAAAACAATTAAAGGCATCACGAGAATGCGATTAAAAAAGGCAGAAACTGAAAGAGAGGGTACAAAGACGCAAGGAGGAAAGAGAGGTGAAGATGGAGATGGACAGAAACCAGACTCAGGAGGAAGATCAAATACAATCTCCCTCACAACCCCCTATAGAAGTCCCCCAACCAGGACAACCCTAATGCAACCAACATTCTAACCCAAAACACACATGCCATACCCAATGCCCCCACCCACCTCGTTACAAAATCCACTTTCACAGCAACCACCCATAGTTTCTCATTATGTCTCCCGCTTCCCCAACCCCAACGTACCCCCCAGGCCACAGTTTTAGACAAGAAGTTGGAATAACAAATAAGTGTGAGGAGTGGCATGAAAGAATCAAGGAGACATGGAAGTGTGAGGAAATGGAAGGAATGGATGGAATGGGCGAAAGGGACTACATAGTAGGAACAATCCAGTCTGAGGGACCATAAGGTGGTAATTGCAGTAATGTACAACCCACCACAGAACTGCAGGAGGCCAATAGTAGAATACGACAAGAGTAACAGAGCAATGGTAGACACACTAGCCGAGGTGGCCAGAAGACCTCACATGGGGAGAGTAAAGTTACTAGTTATGGGTGATTTCAATCACAAGGAGATTGACTGCGAAAACCTGGAGCCCCATGGAGATTCTGAAACATGGAGAGCCAAGATGATGGATGTGGTACTGGAAAACCTTATGCATCAACATGTTAGACACACTACCAGAGATAGAGGTGAGAATGATCCAGCAAGACTGGACCTAGTATTCACCTTGAGTAGTTCGAACATCGAGGATATCATGTACGAATGCTAGTGATCATGTGGTTCTGTGCTTTGATTACATAGTTGAGCTACACGTGGAGAGAGTAGTAGGAATAGGACGGGAAAAAACAAACTACAAAAGGGGAAACTACACAGGCAAGAGAAACTTCCTGCAAGACGTTCATTGGGAGAGAGAATTGGCAGGAAAACCAGTAATAGAAATGATGGAATATATGACAACAAAATGCAAGGAGGCAGAGGAGAGGTTTGTTCCCAAGGGAAACATAAATAATGGGAAGACCAGAAAGAGTCCTTGGTTCACCCAAAGGTGTAGGGAGGCAAAAACAAAGTGCACTAGAGAATAGAAAAAGTACAGAAGACAAAGGACCCTGGAAAATAAAGAGATTATCCAAAGGGCCAGACACGAATATGCACAGATAAGAAGGGAAGCTCAGCAACAATACGAAAATGACATAGCATCTAAAGTCAAGTCTGACCCAAAGCTGTTGTATAGCCACATCAGGAGGAAAACAGTCAAGGACCAGGTAATCAGGCTGAGGAAGGAAGGTGGGGAGTTCATAAGAAACGACCAAGAGGTATGTGAGGAGCTCAACATGAGATTTAAAAAAGTATTTACAGAGGAGACAGGAAGGACTCCAGGAATTCAGAATAGGGAGGTATACCAACAAGTGCTGGATGAAATACACACAACCGAGGAGGAGGTGAAGAAGCTGCTATGTGAACTCGATACCTCAAAAGCGGTGGAACCATACAACTTCTCTCTGGGGGTCCTTAGAGAGGGAGCAGAGATGCTGTGTGTGCCACTAACAAAAATCTTCAACACATCCATTGAAATTGGGCAACTACCTGAAGTATGGAAGATGGCAAATGCAGTCCCAATTTTTAAGAAAGGAGACAGAAACGAGGCACTAAACTAGAAGATTATCAGGAGGAAAGTGGTGGAGCACCTGGAACGAAACAAGATTATAAACGACAACCAGCACGGATTCATGGAAGGCAAATCCTGTGTCACAAACCTTCTGGAGTTTTATGACAAAGTAACAGAAGTAAGACACGAGAGAGAGGGGTGGGTTGATTGCAATTTCTTGGACTACAAGAATGCCTTCGACATAGTTCCTCACAAGAGATTATTGCAGAAGTTAGAGAATCTGGCACGTATAACAGGAAGGGCACTGCAATGAATCAGAGAATACCTGACAGGGAGGCAACGAGGAGTTATGGTATGTGATGAGGTATCACAATGGGCGCCTGTGACGAGCAGGATCCCACAGGGGTCAGTCCTAGGACCAGTGCTATTTTTGGTATATGGGACTGACATGATGGAAGGGATAGACTCAGAAGTGTCCCTGTTCGCAGATGATGTGAAGTTAATGAGAGAATTAAATCAGATGAGGATCAGGCAGGGCTACAAAGAGACCTGGACAGGTTGGACACGTGGTCCAGCAACTGGCTGCTCGAATTTAACCCCGCCAAATGCAAAGTCATGAAGATCGGGGAAGGTCAAAGAAGACTGCAGACAGAGTATAGGCTAGGTGGACAAAGACTGCAAACCTCACTCAAGGAGAAAGATCTTGGGGTGAGTATACTACTGAGCATGTCTCCGGAAGCACACATCAACCATATAATTGCTGCAGCATATGGGTGCCTGGCAAACCTGAGAATAGCGTTCCGATACCTCAGTAAGGAATCGTTCAAGACACTGTACACCATGTACATCAGACCCATACTGGAGTATGCAGCATCAATTTGGAACCCACACCTGGTCAATCACAATTAGGTGAGTACACACATTCACACACACAAAAAACAGGGAAATCGGCCTGACGACACTAGAGGACAGGAGGGTTAGGGTAGACATGATAACGACATATAAAATACTGCGAGGAATAGATAAGGTGGACAGAGACAAGATGTTCCAGAGAGGGGACACAGAAACAAGGGGTCACAATTGTAAGTTGAAGACTCTTATGAGTCAAAGGGATGTTAGGAAGTATTTATTCAGTCATAGAGTTGTCAGGAAGTGGAATAGCCTAGAAAGCGACATAGTGGAGGCAGGAACCATACATAGTTTTAAGACGATGTTTGATAAAGCTCATGGAGCAGGGAGAGAGAGGACCTAGTAGCAATCAGTGAAGAGGCGGGGCCAGGAACTATGACTCGACCCCTGCAACCACAAATAGGTGAGTACACGCACACACACACACACACACGCAAATACACACACACATACACACGCTCGCGCGCATGACCTGTGTATATACTGAGGTAGGATAATAGCTCTTAGCCTGTCAGAATCAACCCTTGGCCTGTAGGATAACTGCTCTTAACCTCATATTCCGCTATCTTATGTATATAGATCTGTAAAGACTAAGGGACTGATTACCTTATCTTCTATAGTCTTTGCATAACATCTCTGTGTTGAGCTGAAAAAGCCACTGGCATTGCATATATATCTATTTCCTCAGCTATAAGCCTGTTGCATATATATTTCCTCAGCTGAAAGACTGTAAATGAGCTGAAATAGGGTAACAATCTCTTACCCATTTAATGAGCTGAATTATTATAATAGCTCCTATCATACAAATGGTCTGATTCTTAACCCATCAATGAGCTGAGGTAGGAAAAAACGCTTAGCCCATGACTGTTATTCTTCCTCAGCTTATTGAGCTGAGGTAGGGTAAAAACTCTCAACTCACAAATGAAATGAGGTTGGGTAACAGGTCTTAACCTATAAATAGGTAGGTAAATTTAATATAAGAGTATAGTACAAGCAGAGGTGTTAACAGCGTGGTTGGTCTGAGAGAGAGCGGCATCCTGGACCAACTGTACAAGGAGACTGTGGTGAATGCTACGGAGTGTTTGAAGCCTCTAACACTCCTCACGGACTCCCTCAGACCTCTGGACCTGGAGGACTTCTTCGGTGTCTTCTCTCTCTGCGGAGGAGGTAAGGAGGTGGTGAGGCGGTGAGTTTATTTACATGACCTTTCATGAGAAAGATGCGCGGGCTGCGTGACGTCACAGATAGCCACGGAGCCTAGCTAGACAGTGAACCTACGTATAACATAGCTGGTACTAACTACAGGAGGAGGAGGTGCTGATTCACCGGGAATTCTCCCGGCCCGGGTCTTTACCAGATGGCGACCCGGCTCCGGCTCCCTGGCGTGGGAGTGTCAGAGACCTATGTCTCCCATGGGAGGGGATACCCCTCATCGGCAGGACCAACTGGCCCCAGGCCTAGCCACATTCCCCACCAGCACGAGGCATGGAGGTAGATAGATGCTAGGCCCCTCTGGTCTGCCACCTTCCTTAACGGGAAGGGCAGGCTTACGAGCTGCAGATGGTAGCAAGCTCCAGCCTTGTCACCTACCCTGCCCTAGAAGGGCTGGGCATGGTGATCGACCTACTAACTACATATACTACACAAGTACAGTGGACCCCCGGAGTTCGTACTGCTTCAAACACGAACAATTATGTAAGTGTATGTTTGTAAGTGCTTTTGTAAGTGTAATTTTGGGGGTCTAAAAGGACTAATCTAATTTACATTATTCCTTATGGGAACAAATTCGTTCGGTAACGGCACTTGAGCAGCATTCTATCATGTTACGTATGGCATCTTGACATAAAATACAAACTCTACAGGCTGAACAGGCAGGCAGCTCTGGGCTGATTCTATACAGTAGCAAACACACAGGTAACTTAGAACTAATTATAGGAATGGTATTAGAATATAATGGGATGTAATCGATTGTAATGCACACACACTTATAGTATATGTACAAGGGATAGAATTGATCGATCGATCTATATTCATGTAATCTATGGATTCTGAGGAAGTATATATATATATATATATATATATATATATATATATATATATATATATATATATATTTTATGTTTGTGTTTTCTATAAATGTATTCTGTCTATTAATAAAGCATTTATATGCATGTATGTGTGCATATAAGATGGGGTGGTAGAAGTGGAATATTCAAATGGCTTCAGAAAGAAATCCAAATATTCTTCCTTGAAGCCTTTTTATCCACTTCTCCGAGGCTATGGGTCCCACAATTTGCACTAGAGGTGGACCCCATCCTATATAAAAAAAAAAAAAAAAAAAAAAAAAAAATATATATATATATATATATATATATATATATATATATATATATATATATATATAGTTGAGGAAGCCTAGAGAACAAATGGATTTGACAGTTAAAAATAGGAGAGGAGAGTTATTAAATGGAGAGTTAGAGGTATCGGGAAGATGGAGAGAATATTTTGAGGATTTGTTAAATGTTGATGAAGACGGGGAAGCTGTGATTTCGTGTGTAGGGCAAGGAGGAATAACATCTTGTAGGAGTGTGGAAGAGCCAGTTGTGGGTGTAGGGAAGTTCGTGAGGCAGTGGGTAGAATGAAAGGGGGTAAGGCAGCAGGGATTGATGGGATAAAGATAGAAATGTTAAAAGCAGGTGGGGATATAATTTTGGAGTGGTTGGTGCTATTATTTAATAAATGTATGGAAGAGGGTAAGGTACCTAGGGATTGGCAGAAAGCGTGTATTGTTCCTTTGTATAAAGGCAAAGGGGACAAAAGAGAGTGCAAAAATTATAGGGGAATAAGTCTGTTGAGTGTACCTGGTAAAGTGTATGGTAGAGTTATTATTGAAAGAATTAAGAGTAAAACAGAAAGCAGGATAGCAGATGAACAAGGGGGCTTTAGGAAAGGTAGGGGTGTGTAGACCAAGTGTTTACAGTGAAACATATAGGTGAACAGTATTTGGATAAGGGTAAAGATGTTTTTGTGGCATTTATGGATTTGGAAAAGGCGTATGATAGGGTAGATAGGGGGCAATGTGGCAGATGTTGCAGGTGTATGGAATAGGAGGAAGGTTACTGAAAGCAGTGAAGAGTTTTTATGAGGATAGTGAGGCTCAGGTTAGAGTGTGTAGGAGGGAAGGGGACTATTTCCCAGTAAAAGTGGGCCTTAGACAAGGATGTGTGATGTCACCGTGGTTGTTCAATATATTTATAGATGGGGTTGTAAGAGAAGTGAATGCGAGGGTCTTGGCAAGAGGTGTTGGGCTAAAAGATAAAGAAGCAAATACAAAGTGGGAGTTGTCACAGTTGCTTTTTGCTGATGACACTGTGCTTTTGGGAGATTCTGAAGAGAAGCTGCAGAGGTTGGTGGATGAATTTGGTAGGGTGTGTAAAAGAAGAAAATTGAAAGTGAATATAGGAAAGAGTAAGGTGATGAGGATAACAAAAAGAATAGGTGACGAAAGATTGGATATCAGATTGGAGGGAGAGAGTATGGAGGAGGTGAATGTATTCAGATATTTGGGAGTGGACATGTCGGCGGATGGGTCTATGAAGGATGAGGTGAATCATAGAATTGATGAGGGGAAAAGGGTGAGTGGAGCACTTCGGAGTCTGTGGAGACAAAGAACCTTGTCCATGGAAGTAAAGAGGGAATGTATGAGAGTATAGTTATACCAACGCTCTTATATGGGTGTGAAGCATGGGTGATGAATGTTGCAACGAGGAGAAGGCTGGAGGCAGTGGAGATGTCATGTCTGAGGTCAATGTGTGGTGTGAATATAATGCAGAGAATTCGGAGTTTGGAAATTAGGAGGAGGTGGGATTACCAAAACGATTGTTCAGAGAGCTGAGGAGGGGTTGTTGAGGTGGTTTGGACATGTAGAGAGAATGGAACGAGACAGAGTGACTTCGAGAGTGTATAAATCTGTAGTGGAGGGAAGGCGGGGTAGGGGTCGGCCTAGGAAAGGTTGGAGGGAGGGGGTAAAGGAAGTTTTGTGTGCGAGGGGCTTGGACTTCCAGCAAGCATGTGTGAGCGTATTTGATAGGAGTGAATGGAGGCATATGGTTTTTAATACTTGACGTGCTGTTGGAGTGTGAGCAAAGTAACATTTATGAAGGGATTCAGGGAAACCGGCAGGCCGGACTTGAGTTCTGGAGATGGGAAGTACAGTGCCGGCACTCTGAAGGAGGGGTGTTAATGTTGCAGTTTTATAACTGTAGTGTAAAGCACCCTTCTGGCAAGACAGTGATGGAGTGAATGATGATGAAAGTTTTTCTTTTTCGGGCCACCCTGCCTTGGTGGGAATCGGCCGATGTGTTAAAAAAAAAAAAAAAAAATATATAAATATATATATATATATATATATATATATATTGGGGCCTAAGGCCCCGTCGGTAAACAATTTCGTCGCTAATCGAGGAATCACCCCTTACTGACACTTCAAATGTGTCACCACCCAAAATTAAAACATTTAGTTTTATGTTTGTTGGGAAATTCCTTTCAATCTGTTTATTATTAATGGTAATATAACATGAAATAGGTCAATGACTTACTTCCAAGATATTCCAGGAAACGCTTACATAACTGATTACATACTTGAAAAAATAATCGAGAAAATCGCACTTTTTTCAGTGATCTTCTATAGTTACCCTTCAGGCGGGTACCGTTTTCTGTAATGGTCGCTGGTCACTTTTTTTATTATTATTACCATCCACATACTACTACCTAGTTCACTGAGTTTAATTATTTATTAACCTGGCATGAGAGACACAGAGAATGTAATAATAATAATAATAATCGCTCTGGAGTGCTTTAGATGTCAGCTACCAAACCTATACGAAATACGTATGACATTTACAGTGCCCCAGAGTGATTATTAATTATATTTTATTATTATTATTATTATTATTATTATTATTATTATTATTATTATCAACATTGACATACCTTGTTCACTGAGTATAATAATTTCTTAAGCTGCCACGAGAGAGATAGAAAATGTCAACACACAGACGAACACGACAGCTGATCACTTGACTGTGTACATGTAGAAATTTGTCTTTGGACTGCCTCCTTGTAAGCTGCCCTCTTGGCAAGCACTGTTGACACCGACACTCTGAGATTACTCCTCTCAGGCTCACAAGTGGCTTATGGGACAGATTTCCAAATAACTGCAGCTGCAAGAATTCCCCACCTACATGCACGACTAAAAAGGATAGACTTGATGGAGAAGAAATGTTTCTCGGTCCTCCAACCTTCCTAAGCCCTAGTCCCTCTGGTTTCCCTTTGATTCGATGACATGCAGTTAGGACAATACTTCTGCAAGAGTTCAAGTGGTATTAGTGTCCTGCCTGAAACTCCGAAAAAAAACCTAACTCAAAGGGGGTATCCTCTAAGCAATATCTAAGCAGTATGGGACACTAGCTTCTAGACTTGTACTTAAACGGGGACGCTGTTACGTACTGATGTAATAGCGTCCATCTGCTCGAGACTCACAGTAAAACCCACCCACGTTTTCCCCCAGAAAACTGGTCAGATACTGAGAGAAAGAAAGGTATGGTCCTACTGTAGATGTCTCCTCCGAGACCCCAGGACTGATGTTGGTAGCACTTGTTCACTCGTTGGTGTCTGGTCTTAGACGAACGCAGGTCATGCGTTGTGACCCACACTGCTTGTCCCCAGCATGGGATTGCCATTTCTCGTTGGCTTATATAACCTAATGTTCGCCTATTGAGGCCTAAACCTACCCATGTTAATATCTAGGACTACATTATTAATATCTAAAGTTGCCTCAATAATCCTACTATTAGTTACTAACTGTACAAACCTACCTAGACCTCCCTAGGAGTAAATCTATCAATTGATATGTGCAATCTCCCTACCTTCGCCAACTCGTCAGTGTGTATTTGTTTGGGGTGGGTGTGTGGGTTCATAAACTCGGAGGACCTACCGGTAGCAGATTAAGGTTTCATACGGCTCACTTACCCTGTGGAACTTTTAGCAAAGAAATAAGTTTCCACAGTACTTCTTTTGTACTACTTCCATTTTCCTCTTGTTTTTCCTCTTCCAAGTGCTGCTGCACGTCTATTGTGCACCCCATAGTACAAGATAGTTATAAGTGCAGCAGCACTTGGAAGAGGAAAAACAAGAGGAAGGGTGAAGGGATCAGTTGGTGTGTTCGTCTGTGTGTTTACATTCTGTCATTCTGGCAGCTTAATTAAGAAATGATTAAACTCAGTGAACAAGGTATGTTGATGGTGATAATAATAATAATAATAATAATAATAATAATAATAATAATAATAATAATAATTAATAAAGATAAATATTTATTTCTTGTAATTACAACAATCGCTCTGGAGTGCTTTAAATGTCAGCTACGAAGCTTATACAAGTGCTGCTGCACTTCTATCTTGTACTATGGGGTACACAATCAAGTTTAAATTTGTACAAATATGTGGTCTTGGAGATTTAAAAGCTAGTGTACTGAGTTCCTGTAAGAGGGAGATTGAGATGCGTGACCCAAGTTCTCATACGGCATACAATATTTTTTTTTTTTTTTTTTACTCGTCAGAGAGCCTGTCATAACTCCGAGTTGTCGGTAAACGAGTATGTTGGTGAGGAGAGGCTGTACAAAGAAGATAGTTTTTAACAGAAAAGGCAGAACTTGGAGAGAATGTGAACACACAAAAAAAATTGAACATAAGTTACAGAATTCACCTCTCTTAACTGTTACTAGGAACTTAGGATTACTTTCTTACTGAGGGAATGAACAGGCTCGTCGGAGTGGATAGACTCTTCCCGGGAGAAATAGTTAAGGCTATGACACAAAATATTAGCAAGGGAGAAACGGATCTACTATTTCTTACTGCATATAATGACTGCTCAACATACAACTTTTTAACTTGCAAGGATCACTGTCAATTAGGATAATATCACAATCTGGAACACAAGGGACAACAACAGACACTCTAGTGAGTACACTAGCCATGACAGAAACGTCTTTCTGCAGATGGTATGTGACATCAACAAGAGATGGCATTACTAATTTCAAATAATCGTTCTTCAACAAGGCGTCCTCTGGGGAGGAACTACCACTTGAAATAGTAGCCATTGCAGGGATAATAGTTTCAGTACCCAAGGTTGTCTAAGGTTCCTCTGAAACCCAAGGTAACTGTACACAATCCTGTGTGCAAGATATTGTAGGGACTGGATTCCAGACAGGAGTGACAGTTTTACTAGTGCCTGACCACTCGGTTATGTTAATAGGGGATGCACATATCTATAAGGATTTAATCTGAACTTGACATTCCGCAGCACTGTGACAAATCTCGGATACAAGCTGTGAGAACGAACATATTGCAAATGGTAATTACACTGAACACTGAGTCTGAACATAACACAAGTCTCTTTGAATGTCACTAAGAAATTCACTAAGTTTAGAAAATCGTCTCAACACTTGCAAATGTTTGCACGTAGATTGGAATTTGAGAGTACATTGGTGGTGAAGAGGAGGTGTTGATGGTCTCGGCTGGCAGAGTCCACCTACACACGTGGGACCTTGACGAATTGCGCCTAACTCGTTGGGCTCACACAGCTAGGCTTTGTAAAGTTGGAACACAGGTGCGAAGAAGCACTCTTGAGTCTTGACCTGCTATGTGAGCCTGAAGGTACGATGCTAGGAGAACCCATATATTGGTGAAATGCACCACAGGTGGTTATAGCGGTGGCGTGATGTTGGTGGCAGAGCGGCTGGGTAGCGTTCCACGTGGTGACTGGCTTGGGGTGCTACTTTTACGTCTGCATGCTCGCCGACCCTACCCCACACCACTGAGTACATGAATATTCTAAGCCAGGCTAGCTTAGAAATTCACAAAATATCGCAGGGGCAGCATTAACACTCAGGACAGCTTTGAACTGGAAGCACAAAGCGATGGTGAAGACAGGAACTCAATGTGACTTGCTTGGCTTACTTCTCTCACATGGCTGGGTTAGCAGCTGGCTTAAGCCCTTCACACAGGCTTGGATGGCTTGAATTCCTGATACAAAACACACAGCAGATGAGGAAGCTGGCTTGGCAGGTTTGGGACTTGGTAGGCTGGTTGGCTTAGGACTTATGCAGCTGGGTGGCTTAGGGGTCTTCCTCACAGACTGGCTTAACTGCTTGGCTTAATTTGCAAAACCCGGGTGAACTCCTCGATGGTTAAGCAAATAAGCAGATTAAGGCACAAAACTGACCAGGGTAGGCAGGAAGATGCTGGCTTGGCTGTAGGTAGCGTCATGTCTCTCTCTAGGCCTCTCCACGTGCGGTCACACACAGTGTCTGACAGGGCTGGTAGAAAATAATCTCCTGAAATCACCGTAATCATTAAAATTATGTGATCACCGTTGCCACCATTTGTCGGGTGGATGTTCTGGAGATATTGGACGGTTGAAGAAATGCACACTAGGTCGGTTGGTAACATATATTGAGTTTTGTGAGGGAGCCCAGGAGCCGTACCTTGTCCTTCTTGGAGTAACGGGAGCAGATTGGGGTCTGAGTGCTTACATGCGCGGGCTGCATGACGTCACAGCTACCCATGGAGCCTAGCTAGAGAGGGAACCTATGTATAACATAGCTGGTACTAACTACATATACTACACAAGCATATTACATAGGGAATCAGTAACACTACTGACATCTGTTACCTTCCCCCCTCCCCCTTGTCTCTCTCATCTATCCAGCCACATATCAGAGCCCTCGTTGACACTTGTGGTATTTTTTACTGGAGGAATACCAACTTATACAGTAAAATGTGACACTGTACTTATCTTTGTCGCTGGGTCAACCTTCCGCAGCTGCACCTGGAAGGTTTCCTCGATGGGACCCAGTATTCCACCCCTATGGAGCTGTTTGGGATAAGTGAGTAAATGTAAATCATTATATATTGCCCTAGAGGAGCGTATACCCATATATTCAGTTTGTAGAAGGACTGAACTGGTACTCACGGGTTTGGACTGAAAAGCCCACGCATAACCACAGTCAGTAGATAAATTTTGATGCTCCTGTGACACAAGAACTTCGCAGTCCCCTGTATAACAAGAAACATAAAAACTTACCTTGCTCGTTGTAACGTGAGCAATGGTGTTGGCTCCACCTTATGGCAGGAAATGCTGTCTTGATTGTAGAACGTCACTGAAGAGTCACCGTCCTAATCCGATGGTGTTACACTCGCGATTGTCTCTCTACGTTCTTCAATACTTGTTTATTAGCAGTAACAAGAAGCTGCGCACACTTCTCTGTAATGTACCACTATTTTATGATTAATTATCACTAAAACGCGCTGGAACAGAGTTCTTATCCGATTTCCCAGCGTTAGTGGAGATTGATAAGAGGTCGGAGGCATACTATTGTTAGGTCACTGAATGCCCCAAAACAGTTCCTCTCACTTTGGGACCCTCAGGCAATCTGACGCCTCGCTTCTCCGCTCCTACCCAGTTTGCCCTGTATCGCTGACCTAAGCACAGTTTCCCACTGCTAAACCTACAGAAAGCAATGCAGAATGCTTGATTTCTTGCTGTCTCTGGGCTTAGACGACTGTGTATGTATCTTTAACATGATAATAAAGTGGGTGTAGAATGTCCTTAATTTTCCTACTGCTGTAAGAGAGCAAATTTCACTTATTAACTCACATTCTTTGCAACACTGGTCAGTTCTGGGTACGAACATCTGTTACTAATTAAATTGTTGACCAGCTAGCAAGACACCATCTGCCCCTTTCTAAGGGCTGGGCCCTTGAAAAGGCTGAAGGGGGCTGAAAGGGCTGATACCCCCCTCTCTTGAAGAATTTTCTCCACACTAAGGGGCAGCGGAGGTTCACTGTAGGTGAACTATTCATCACTTAACATTAATCTGATTTTCTCACTTGCCATCACTGCTGCTTTTCTTTTCTGAACAGCTTTAGTCTCTGTGGTTTCTGAAGAATCACTATTACGAGTGGGTAAAGTATCGAGTGCTTTTTAACTCGTAATATAGATCAATATTCCTTCCTTGTTTTGTATCAAATAGGAAATAGAAACTTCAAACAAAAATCGATTTAATTTAATTAAACTAGAATTAGCTTTTGTTTGATAAGTATGCTATAAATATATATATATATATATATATATATATATATATATAAATTAATGAAGCACTGTTTAAGGTTCCTTTAAGTTTCTAAAGGAAGTTAACACATTCTTAAACACTGAACATTCAGTATTAGTGAAGTACAATAAGAAAATACTACAATGCACGATAAACACAAATACGGTTTCTGTAAGGCCGTCTTTTCAAAGATAATTCACTGGGGTATCACTCAGTAGAACAGTTCTGGCTAACACAGTAAAGACAATCAAAATCCAATGATCAAGTGGCTGCTTATTCCCACGTCCAGGCTAGGTACAAGCCTCTAGCTTAATAGTGTGAGAACGGCTACAATATCTATAATCAGAGAATAGGTGTTCTCTCTGCTAAGTCAAGTGAGACACTATCTAGACAAATCCTAGTGCACCACAAGTCAGGTCGGATCAAGTGATATAAGTATTTGGCGCCAACTTGTGACGTCACGACCAAACAACATGCGTGAACTGCGTACTGGCAATTACATGCTTTACATATAACACTCATAGCCAGATATATTAAATATATACCGTTATTTTTTATTATTATTAACACATCGGCCGATTCCCACCAAGGCAGGGTGGCCCGAAAAAGAAAAACTTTCATCATCATTCACTCCATCACTGTCTTGCCAGAGGGGTGCTTTACACTACAGTTATAAAACTGCAACATTAACACCCCTCCTTCAGAGTGCCGGCACTGTACTTCCCATCTCCAGAACTCAAGTCCGGCCTGCCGGTTTCCCTGAATCCCTTCATAAATGTTACTTTGCTCACACTCCAACAGCACGTCAAGTATTAAAAACCATATGCCTCCATTCACTCCTATCAAATACGCTCACACATGCTTGCTGGAAGTCCAAGCCCCTCGCACACAAAACTTCCTTTACCCCCTCCCTCCAACCTTTCCTAGGCCGACCCCTACCCCGCCTTCCCTCCACTACAGATTTATACACTCTCGAAGTCACTCTGTCTCGTTCCATTCTCTCTACATGTCCAAACCACCTCAACAACCCCTCCTCAGCTCTCTGGACAATCGTTTTGGTAATCCCACACCTCCTCCTAATTTCCAAACTCCGAATTCTCTGCATTATATTCACACCACACATTGACCTCAGACATGACATCTCCACTGCCTCCAGCCTTCTCCTCGTTGCAACATTCATCACCCATGCTTCACACCCATATAAGAGTGTTGGTATAACTATACTCTCATACATTCCCCTCTTTACTTCCATGGACAAAGTTCTTTGTCTCCACAGACTCCGAAGTGCTCCACTCACCCTTTTCCCTCATCAATTCTATGATTCACCTCATCCTTCATAGACCCATCTGCTGACATGTCCACTCCCAAATATCTGAATACATTCACCTCCTCCATACTCTCTCCCTCCAATCTGATATCCAATCTTTCGTCACCTATTCTTTTTGTTATCCTCATCACCTTACTCTTTCCTATATTCACTTTCAATTTTCTTCTTTTACATCGTTCTGGTAAAATAATACTGAGTTATGATGAAGGATGAATAGGATAATAATACCAAGATCCAGTAGCTTCGATTTAGCTAATAAGGAAGATACTAGCAAGGTCGTATTATCAAAGAGATGAAATATATACAAGATATCATGACAATCACTAATTTTTTTTTGTTTTCAACACTGTGTAATTCTAACGGCACTAATTTATCTATTGTCCGCTTATTCACTACACCTTTGCTCAAAACATCAACTGTCCTGATGATTCCATTTGCATCAGAATATATGGTCGCAATTTTTCCAAGAGGCCATTGGGACCTCGAACCATAATTGTTAATAATCACTATGTCACCAGGTCTTAAGGACTTTTAATTTTCTGGAACGCCAGCTCCATAGAAGTGTTCTCTCAATCAGGTGAGATAGTCTTCTCGCCAAATTGTCTCCCAGCATTCAATCACTTTATTAAGGTGTTTGAATTTAAGTCTGAGTTGCTCAGGTTCAAAATAAGTAGGATCCTCTATGATTTCTTTATCATTCATGGGAGGAACAGGTTCGAGCCTTCTGCCATGTAGTAAATGAGAGGGACTTAACACTTCTAAATTGTCCAGATCATCAGTAACATACGTTAAAGGTCTGTTGTTGACTCTATTTTCTATTTCAGTTACGACTGTACGAAATTCTTCTAAGTCGATTCTCTGACAATGAAGAGTCTTCCTTAAACAACGTTTTACAATGCCTATCATTCTTTCGTAAAATCCTCTGTGCCATGGGGATTTAGGAGGAATGAATCTCCAATGACAATTGCGTTGATTCAGCCTCTGTTGTACTTCTGGCTGCTCAAAGATCTTGCTTATATAAGCAGCACCAGCAACAAAATTCGTTGCATTGTCTGATATCATCAGCCTGGGACATGCCCTTCTGGCTGCAAACCTTCTAAATAATTTAATAAAGGTTTCAGCAGACATATCAGTGGCTACTTCTAGATGTACTGTTCTAGTCGTAGCACAGGTGAGCAAACAGATGTACACCTTGATAGGAACTTTGTCAATTGGTCCAGTGTAATCTACACCTGTCACCTCAAATGGAGTGACATGACATACTCTTTCAGAAGGGTATGGAGGTGGACCTGGATACTGACATACTCGCATATCATAATGACGACAAGTAATACAGTCCCTTATTTGTTTCTTCACACTTTGTTGACCTTGAGGTATCCAGTAGGATTGTCGTATGTGACAAAGAGTGTCAGCTACCCCACCATTTAACACGTTACTGTGGGCATTCTGAATAATCGGTCTTGTTAGCCAATGATTCTTGGGGATCAATACTGAATGTATTGTTTCCTTAGGTAGTGAAGAATTATGAATTCTTCCTCGACATCTTATAATCTTTTCTGAGTCGAGATAAAGTTCTAAAGAATTAATCATATCAGGTTTCTTTGGGGATTTATCCTGAGTTTCCAGAAATTTATACTCTGTGGAGAAAACAACTTTCTGTATTAAATTTATCCAGTATTTAATGGGTTCAAGTAATTCATAATTAGGTTTTATCCCTTTAATGAATTTAAAGACAAGAGCTGTAACTCTTAAGAGTTTACCCAATGATGAGTATTTAGATCCATCAATGACTATTTCTTTTGTGTCTGCAGTATTTAAACAGATTATTTCTGCTGTGTTCAAGCAGACTGTTTCTTCTGGCATAATGTGAGCTTTTTGCTGTGGCCAGTTAGTTTCACTAGAGAGCCAGTTAGGTCCGTGGAGCCATAATTTATTATCCACAAAGTTCTTGAGTGGGACACCACGTGACAACATGTCAGCTGGGTTCTCTTGTGTAGAGACGTGGAGAAAGACATAGTCTCTCTGCATCTCTCTTATTTCTGCTACTCTATTCTGTACATAGACCAACTTACTCTTATTATTTCTTAACCACTGGAGAACTGCTTCATTGTCACTTTAGATCACAGTTTTTTCAAAAGTGAGATGATCAAGTACTTTGTTGAGATAGACAGCTAATTTTGTACCTACATAGAGTGCTGTCAGTTCCAATTGTGGTACTGTTCTGACCTTCAAGGGTGCAACCCTGGCCTTTGAAGTAATTAAAGTACTTCCTTCAGCGTTACTCATGTAAGCTACAGCGCCATAACCTCTGGTTGACGCATCACAGAACACATGTAATGTGTACTTGTTTCCCTCTTGACCTATTTGACTGGGAAATTTAATTTGATGAAGTTGTTTAAACTCCTTGGATATTTCATCCCATTCTTGACTCATTTCTAGATGTAAGTTCTCATCCCAACCTATTTTGAGCTTCCAAGCATCTTGTACAAGCATTTTACCTTTTATGGTAATTGGTGAGACGAGTCCTAGAGGGTCAAAACATTGTGATACCTCTGACAGTAAACTACATTTAGTGAGTGTACTGCAAGTTTTATTGTTTATCCTTTTGAGACTCAAAGGGTCGTCCTGTGTGTTCCAATTAAGTCCAAGCATGTTGTTGCATTCAGGAATTTCAGCTTCAGGGAAATCTTCTTTGATAAGTTCCCTTAATTGATTTGAATTAGTATTCCACATCCTTAGAGGCATATTTGCCTCTAAGGCAAATATAAGGATTTCAAATCCTCTTCTTTATTCACAGTACCTTGAAGATTATCCACATAGAAACTTTTCTTTAAGATTTCTTTGAAGGGACTTTCAGATTTCTTCAAATGTGTATTAAGAGTAGCTTCTAGTAAGAATGGAGAGGATGTTGCACCAAATAATACTGACTTGAAACGATAAGTTTTCACAGGACTTTGAGGATCATGTGGATTTTCTGGGAACAAGAATCGAGTATAGTCTCTATCTGTTTCTTGTAGTCCTACTCTTAAGAAAGCTTTGGAAAAATCAGCCGTGTAGGCATATGGATTTGTGCGAAATTTTATAAGCACGTCTCCAAGCTTCTCAGTCAGTGAGGGTCCGGTCATCAGACAGTCATTAAGGCTTGCTACATCATTATTTGCACGTGCGCTGCAATTGTATACAACACGTAGTGGAGTGGTTTCAGAATTTTTCCTGACTCCGTGGTGCGGTAGATAATGAACATCTGTCTTCAACTTATCTTCGACTATTTCCTCAATGAATTTATTGTCTAACTGTTCTTGTATGATATTATCATAGACAGTCAGCAGCTCTGGATTCTTCCTGAGCTCATATATTTGTGTTTTCATTTGTCCGAAAGCCATGCGATAATTGCTAGGTAGATGTGATGGATTTAATTTCCATGGTAACCTAACCCAATACTGTCCATCTTCATATTTGACAGTGTCCAAATAATGGTCATAAGTCTCAGACTCCTGTGGGCTTGGTTTATTTACATCAATACCTATCGCATCTAAATCCCACAACTTATCAACTGGCTCATTCATTTCTTCCAGTAATGATATTTTTTGTTGTGGTACATGATCAGCAGTAACTAGTAACTAGTACATTTTCTACTGAATCAATATCAGCTTCTTTCCCGCTATGAGAGGGAATTGGACCACATATCATATGACCTCCAGCTGTTTTCAGCAAGTGAACATCATGTTTACTTACTATATTTTCCACAAAACAGTGATAGTAATCACTTCCAATAATTAAATCAATTGGACTAATTGTGTCCGTCTGTATGTCAGGACAGGCTAACTTGACCTTGGCCGCTTTCAGTGCTGCAACTGTATCTCTTAATCCCCGGCTCTGCACTGAATTTGGCTAGGTCATATTTCTGCTTACCAGAACTTTAGAAAAATCCAGCTATTATTACACTGTTATTTTCATGAAAGACCTTTGTGAGCCTTGATCAAATAGTGTTAGCACATTGGTTTTGTGTAATTTATTGGATAACTCTATTCGAGCTATTGGGGGAGCAGTCGATTTAGACTTATCTCTCACATTTAATGCTGCTGTTTGTTGACTTCCTGACTCTGTTTAAGTCGGTTGTTCAGCGTAAGTGCTTGGGCATAATGCTGTATGATGCATTCCCTTGCATTTAAAACACTTCTTCAATGAGCATTTCCCTCCCTTGTGTTCACCTAAACACTTAGTGCACCTTTTCAGCTGTTGAGCACGTTGTTTCCGTGCCTCCATTGTTGTGTATTGAATGCAATACTGTACCCAATGTGTTCCATCACAAAGTACACATTTTGGAGTACGTTTATGTGTGACAGTCTGTTTACTGTCTGTTGTGTTCACAGCTTGATAAGTGCCTACATGGGATTTCCCATTATGTGGTTTAGTGGGAGAAGGTACACTCTTTTTATACTGAGTTGAAGTTTTATTATCCACAATAGAATTAGAGGATTTATCATCTTGTCTCGTTGCTTTCATGCAAGAAACTATTGATTGCAAACCATTGCTAATTTCTTCACAAGTGAAATAGCATTTATTGAACATATTATTTAAACGTTCAATGGTTTGTGGTGACAGTTTATCTTGTACAATACCACTGATAAACCAATCACATTGCATTAGGTCGTATTTAACTCCTAGAGTTCTGAGACTATTGTCTAATGTGATCCTAAATGACTGTAAGTCTGAAAGACAATGTTTGGGTGGTTTCAAGCTTGATATTAAGACTGCATGTCTAACCCTGGCTTTGTCTGCATCAAAGTAATTATCTGCTAAAACACGTAAAGCTAAAGCATAATTGACTTTCACCACCGGAAATGATTTAATCAGTTCATAGGGTTCACCTTTCACAAGATATTTAAGATAGTTGAACTTAGCTATCTCATCTATGTCAGTACGTGAATCCACTAAAGAATGAAACCCACTGATAAACTCTTCATAATTGTTACCTTGAAAAATAGGCATTGACTGGGTAAGCCAACACCAGGTGTGGCAGGTGTGACAGGTGTCTGACCATTAGTTACAGTAGATCACTAAAAGTATCCAAGACATACTTCTCATAGTCTGAATTTATGATTTCTAGACGTTTGTTAAGTAATTCCTGTTTTACTTCTAACTCATCATAGTCTATATTTGTGTCTTGGGTTACCCATATACAGACTGAAATTAATTGTTCTAATTGGTTGATCCTAGCTTGCAAGGATCTGAACTTAGTGTTTAGTGACGACATTGTGCTAGAATAATGACTAGCAACACACTTAGAGTGTTTAAAACTGCAGCCACAGCTCTTGTGTTTTGACTGTGTCAACAACACTGCTGACCTACTAACCTTGACCTCAGGGACAGTGGCCTTAAAGGGTACAGAGTACATATGGATGAACCAACACTGAGGGTGTTTATGTCCTGAATTGCTGTTTCAGCTAAAAACACTGTGTCGCCTTAAGTAATGAGGTTATACACTTAATTCACTTTACATTAATGACTATACACTGTATATAAATGCATAAATGTATATCACACATACATATTCAATGTTTATAAACATATACATAAATGTCAATGTTAATATGAAAGTTTAAACTTAATATAACTTCCTATATTATATGTAAGAGACAAACATAAACACAGTTTCTTCTCTTAATTTGTGTCTATAAACATTATAAACACTTGTGTGTATATATACACTGTGTACGTACACATTGAGAGACTGAGTGCCAGTCTGAGTCACTCACTGACTAAGCACTGGAGTGCAGAATGGTTGCTCCCTCGCCGAGTTATGGGTGAGCACCCCAACTGGCTACTGTCCCCCAACCTTGGGTGACCCGACTCCCGTTTTCTTCCTGGGTGACCGGTGAGTGCCTCACGTTTTCTATGCCAGCGAGTCCCATTCTCTTGATTGAGAGGAGCGACTCATATATTTTGGTTTCTTTTGTAAAAACACTAGTTTTACAGCTTTTTTCGAAGGACCTTGAATCGTAGAAACTTATACACTGTAGTTTAAGTCTTTGGATCACCATGTGGCCACTTTATCTGGTTCGATGGACCAATTTGTGGTATTTTTACTGGTGGAATGCCAACTTATACAGTAAAATGTGACACTGTACTTATTTATCTTTGTCGCTGGGTCAACCTTCCGCAGCTGCAACCGGAAGGTTCCCTGGATGGGACCCAGTATTCCACCCCCACGGAGCTGTTTGGGATTAGTGAGTAAATGTAAATCATTATATATTGCCCCAGAGGAGCGTATACCCATATATTCAGTCAGTATAAGGACTGAACTGGTACTCACGGGTTTGGACTGAAAAGTCCATGCATAACCACCGTCAGTAGATAAATTTTGATGCCCCTGCAATACAAGAACTGCGCAGTCCCCTGCATAACAAAAAACATCAAAACTTACCTTGCTCGTTGTAATTTGAGCAATGGTGTTGGCTCCAACACACGGCAGGAAATGCTGTCTTGATTGTAGAACGTCACTGAAGAGTCACCGTCCTAATCCGATGGTGTTACACTCGCGATTGTCTCTCTACGTTCTTCAATACTTGTTTATTAGCAGTAACAAGAAGCTGCGCACACTTCTCTGTAATGTACCACTATTTTATGATTAATTATCACTAAAACGCGCTTTAACAGAGTTCTTATCCGATTTCCCAGCGTTAGTGGAGATTGATAAGAGGTCGGAGGTGCACTATAATGTCCCTTTGTTAGGTCACTGAATGCCCCGAAACAGTTCCTCTCACTTTGGGACCCTAAGGCAATCTGACGCCCCGCTTCTCTGTTCCTACCCAGTTTGCCCTGTATCGCTGACCTAAGCACAATTCCCCACTGCTAAACCTACAGAAAGCAATGCAGAATGCTTGATTTCTTGCTGTCTCTGGGCTTAGACGACTGTGTATGTATCTTTAACATGATAATAAAGTCGGTGTAGAATGTCCTTAATTTTCCAACTGCTATAAGAGAGCAAATTTCATTTATTAACTCACATTCTGTGCAACACTGGTCAGTTCTGGGTACGAACATCTGTTACTAATTAAACTGTTGACCAGCCTGCAAAACGCCGTCCGCCCCTTTCTATGGGCTGGGCCCTTGAAAGGGCTGAAAGGGCTGATACCCCCTTCTCTAGGAGAATTTTCTCCACAACACTCATCAGATGCATCAGCGCCCTTGTTGACACTCATCTGATGCATCAGCGCCCTTGTTGACACTCATCAGATGCATCAGCGCCCTTGTTGACACTCATCTGATGCATCAGCGCCCTTGTTGACACTCATCTGATGCATCAGCGCCCTTGTTGACACTCATCTGATGCATCAGCGCTTTTGTTGACACTCATCAGATGCATCAGCGCCCTTGTTGACACTCATCTGATGCATCAGTGCCCTTGTTGACACTCATCTGATGCATCAGCGCCCTTGTTGACACTCATCAGATGCATCAGCGCCCTTGTTGACACTCATCTGATGCATCAGCGCCCTTGTTGACACTCATCTGATGCATCAGCGCCCTTGTTGACACTCATCTGATGCATCAGCGCCCTTGTTGACACTCATCAGATGCATCAGCGCCCTTGTTGACACTCATCTGATGCATCAGTACCCTTGTTGACACTCATCTGATGCATCAGCGCCCTTGTTGACACTCATCTGATGCATCAGTGCCCTTGTTGACACTCATCTGATGCATCCCTCCCATTAATAATATCAACAGTTTCAATTAAAAAGGGTATGTTAAATCTCATATTTTCATAATTTAAATATTACATATTTTTTTATGAATTTATAATTATTATAATATTATTATTATTCGTAGTACTGCAAGAAAAAGTACTATTTATGAAATTCTTCTTCTTCTTTCAACAAATCGGCCGCTTCCCACCAAGGCGGGGTGGCCCAAAGAGAAAAACAAAAGTTTCTCTTTTTAACTTTAGTAATGTATTCAGGAGAAGGGGTTACTAGCCCCTTGCTCCCGGCATTTTAGTCGACTCTTACGACACGCATGGCTTACGGAGGAGGTTTTGAGGTTTGATAATCAATCTGAAACTTCATGAGTGTCGATGAACAGAAGAGTTTGGGGAGCCCTGGTTTAAGGCTTCAATATATAAAGTGAAGAAGGTTTAACATGTGAAACTTATGAATATTTTCACGTACATGTTAATTTCACAGTTACATATAAACTGATTTGATATATAAACGTCAGATCGGACCTAAAGTACATTAACCTCAGACCAGACCTCAGATACATCAGCCTAACACCAGACCTCAGATACATCAGCCTAACATCAGACCTCAGATACATCATCCTAACACCAGACCTCAGATACATCATCCTAACATCAGACCTCAGATACATCATCCTAACATCAGACCTCAGATACATCAGCCTAACACCAGACCTCAGATACATCATCCTAATACCTAACCTCAGATACATCAACCTGATACCAGATCTTAAATACATCAACATAACACCAGACCTCAAATACATCAACATAACACCAGACCTCAAATACATCAACATAACACCAGACCTCAGATACATAAGATATGAAAAAAATTGTTTGAATTTTTTAACCCGAAAGGTTATCCAGACAATAAAGTCAATGAATCATCAGGGAAGGTCTTATTTCCATTGGGGTCCTTTGTAATTTTGTCCTCCATAGTGGGACCCTCAATAGTCGAATAACACCCAGGTACCTACTTACTGTAAGGTGAACAGGGAAAGCAGGTGTAAGGAAATATGCCAAACATTTCACGTGTGCCAGAGAATGATCCTGGATCTTCAATGTGTGTAGTGAGGACGCTATCAACCATGCCATGAGCACTTAACAAACCTCAGATCAGACCTAAGATACATCTATCTCACACCAGACCTCAGATGAATCAATTTCCCAAGATTTCCAACGTCTCCGAAGACCTCAGATAAGTCAACCTCACACCAGACCTCAGACCAAGCCTAAGATGCATGAACCCCAGATCAGGCCTCAAATACTTCAACCTCAGACCAGGCATCAGATACACAACCTCAGTCCAAACCTCAGATACATCAAACTCAGACCACGTATCGGTATCATCAGCCCCAGACCAGACTTCACATATATTTATCTCAGACCAGACGTCAGTTACATTATCCTCAGAAAAGACCTCAATTAAATCATTCTCACACCAGACTTCAGAGACATCAACTTCACACTTCACCTCACGTGCAGCCATCCCGGACACTGTTTCGAGGTTCAAATATATCATCCATCTGTGCCCCTGTGTACCTGTTTCTCACCTCTCAAACACTGTTTACCTTATCAATTCTTCTTAGTATTTTGTACGTAGTAATTTGATCTTTCTTGGTCTTTCAGTCGTCTAATATCATCAGGGTAATGTCCTTCAGTCTCTCATAGCTCATACCTCTTAGCTCTGACACTCGTTGTAAGCTTTTGCACATTCTATTGTTTCATGACGTGCTAGATCAGTTGTGTGTGTACTCACATATTTATGGTTGCAGGGGTCGAGTCATAGCTCCTGGCCCCGCCTCTTCACTGATTGCTACTAGGTCCTCTCTCTCCCTGCTACATGAGCATTATCAAACCTCATCTTAAAACTATGTATGGTTCCTGCCTCCACTACGTCACTTTCTAGGCTATTCCACTTCCTGACAACTCTATGACTAAATACTTCCTAACATCCGTTTGACTCATAAGAGTCTTCAACTTCCAATTGTGACCCCTTGTTTCTGTGTCCTATCTCTTGAACATCCTGTCTCTGTCCACCTTATCTATTCCTAGTAGTATTTTGTATGTCGTTTTCATGTCTTCCCTAACCCTCCTGTCCTCCAGTGTCGTCAGGCCGATTTCCCTTAACCTTTCTTCGTAGGACAATCCCCTTAGCTCTGGTACTAGTCTTGTGTGTGTGTGTGTGTGTGTGTGTGTGTGTGTGTGTGTGTGTGTGTGTGTGTGTGTGTGTGATATGTTCAATCTACGACTGAGATAAATGTATTATGAAAATGCTAATTCCAAATTTGAAGTTGAAATTGAGCAAGCTCGTCAAGAATTTTTTGTATTGGACAACATTTAATTTAAAGATTTTTTATTAATAAATCACGTTCTGCTAAAATTTTCAACACACGTAATTTTTTTTTTTTTTTTTTTTCAACAAGTCGGCCGTCTCCCACCGAGGCAGGGTGACCCAAAAAGAAAGAAAATCCCCAAAAAGAAAAAAAATTCATCATCATTCAACACTTTCACCACACTCATACATAATCACTGTCTTTGCAGAGGAGCTCAGATACGACAGCTGAGAAAAGTCCCTCCCAGCTGTCACTATCTCAGACCCCTCCTTTAAAGTGCAGGCATTGTACTTCCCATTTCCAGGACTCAAGTCCAACTAAATCAATTAACTGGTTTCCCTGAATCCCTTCACACAATGTTACCCTGCTCACACTCCAACAGATCGTCATGTCCCAAAAACCATTCGTCTCCATTCACTCCTATCTAACACGCTCACACATGCTTGCTGGAAGTCCAAGCCCCTCGCCCACAAAACCTCCTTTACCCCTTCCCTCCAACCTTTTCTAGGACGACCCCTACCCCGCCTTCCTTCCCCTACAGATTTATACGCTCTCCAAGTCATTCTACTTTGATCCATTCTCTCTAAATGACCAAACCACCTCAACAACCCTCTTTAGCCCTCTGACAAATACTTTTAGTAACTCCACACCTTTTCCTAATTTCCACATTCCGAATTTTCTGCATAATATTTACACCACACATTGCCCTTAGACAGGACATCTCCACTGCCTCCAGCCTTCTCCTCGCTGCAGCATTTGCAACCCATGCTTCACACCCATATAAGAGTGTTGGTACCACTATACTTTCGTACATTCCCTTCTTTGCCTCCATGGATAACGTTTTTGTCTCCACAGATACCTCAATGCACCACTCACCTTTTTTCCTTCATCAATTCTATGGTTAACCTCATCCTTCATAAATCCATCCGCTGACACATCAACTCCCAAATATCTGAAAACATTTACTTCTTCCATAATCCCTCTCTCCAATGTGATATCCAATTTTTATTTATTTAAATCGTTTGATACCCTCATCACCTTACTCTTATCTATGTTCACTTTCAACTTTCTACCTTTACACACTCTCCCAAACTCGTCCACTAACCTTTGCAACTTTTCTTTAGAATCTCCCATAAGCACAGTATCATCAGCAAAAAGTAACTGTGTCAACTCCCATTTGCATTTAATTCTCCAAAATTTAATCCCACCCCTCTCCCCAACACCCTAGCATTTACTTCTTTTACAACCCCATCTATTAATATATTAAACAACCATGGTGACATCACACATCCCTGTCTAAGACCTACTTTTACCGGGAAGTAATCTCCCTCTCTCCTACACACCCTAACCTGAGCCTCACTATCCTCATAAAAACTCTTTACAGCCTTCAGTAACTTACTACCTATTCCATACACTTGCAACATTTGCCACATTGCTCCCCTATCCACTCTATCATATGCCTTTTCTAAATCCATAAATGCAATAAAAACTTCTCTACCTTTATCTAAATACTGTTCACATATATGCTTCACTGTAAACACTTGATCTACACATCCCCTACCCATTCTAAAGCCTCCTTGCTCATCTGCAATCCTACTCTCTGTCTTACCTCTAATTCTTTCAATAATAACCCTGCCATACACTTTACCTGGTATACTCAGTAAACTTATTCCCCTATAATTTTTACACTCTCTTTTATCCCCTTCCTTTATATAAAGGAACTATACATGCTCGCTGCCAATCCCTAGGTACCTTCCCCTCTTTCATACATTTATTAAACAAAAATACCAACCACTCCAGCACTATATCCCCCCCTGCTTTTAACATTTCTGTCATGATTCCGTCAATTCCAGCTGCTTTACCCCTTTCATTCTACGTAATGCCTCACGCACCTCCCCCACACTCACATCCTGCTCTTCTTCACTCCTAAACGATGTTGTACCTCCCTGGCCAGTACATGAAATTATCGCCTCCCTCTTTTCATCAACATTTAAAAGTTCCTCAAAATATTCCCGCCATCTACCCAATACCTCCAGCTCCCCATCTACTAACTCCCCTACTCTGTTTTTAACTGACAAATCCATTCGTTCCCTAGGCTTTCTTACCTTGTTTATCTCACTCCAAAATTTTTTCTTGTTTTCAGCAAAATTTCTTGACAGAGCCTCTCCCGTTCTTTCATCCGCTCTTCTTTTGCACTCTCTCACCACTCTCTTCACCTTTCTTTTACTCTCCATATACTCTGCTCTTCTACTAACACTTCTGTTTTGTAAAAACCTCTCATAAGCTACCTTTTTCTCTTTTATCACACCCTTTACTTCTTCATTCCACCACTCACTCCTCTTTCCTTCTGCACCCACCCTCCTATAACCACAAACGTCTGCCCCACATTCTAATACTGCATTTTTAAAACTATCCCAACTCTCTTCAACCCCCCCACTACTCCTACTTGCACTAGCCCACCTTTCTGCCAATAGTTCCTTATATCTCACCCTAACTTCCTCCTCCCTTAGTTTATACACTTTTACCTCTCTCTTACTTGCTGTTGCCATTTTTTTTTTGTCCCATCTACCTTTTACTCTAACTGTAGCTACAACCAAATAATGATCTGATATATCCGTTGCCCCTCTATAAACATGTACATCCTGAAGCCTACTCATCAACCTTTTATCCACCAATACATAATCCAACAAACTACTTTCCTTACGTGCTATATCATACCTTGTATATTTATTTATCCTCTTTTTCATAAAATATGTATTACTTATTACCAAACCTCTTTCTACACATAGCTCAATTAATGGCTCCCCATTTACATTTACCCTGGCACCCCAAATTTACCTACTACTCCATCCACAACATTTTTACCCACTTTAGCATTAAGATCCCCAACCACAATTACTCTCTCACTTGGTTCAAAACTCCCCACACACTCACTCAACATTTCCCAAAATCTCTCTCTCTCCTCTACACTTCTTTCTTCTCCAGGTGCATAAACACTTACTATAACCCACTTTTCACATCCAACCTTTATTTTACTCCACATAATCCTTGAATTTATACATTTATATTCCTTCTTTACCTGCCATAACTGATTATTCAACATTATTGCCACTCCTTCTTTAGCTCTAACTCTATTTGAAACCCCTGATCTAATCCCATTTATTTCTCCCCACTGAAACTCTCCTACCCCCTTCAGCTTTCTCACTTAAAGCCAGGACATCCAGCTTCTTTTCATTCATAACATCTACAATCATCTCTTTCTTATCATTCGCACAACATCCACGCACATTCAAACATCCCACTTTGACGGTTTTCTTCTTCTTCTTTTTAGTAAGCTATACAGGAAAAGGGGTTACTAGCCCATTGTTCCCGGCATTTTAGTTGACTTTTACAACACGCATGGCTTACGGAGGAAAGATTCTTATTCCACTTCCCCATGGATATGAAAGGAAAAGCAATAAGAACAAGAACTATTAAGATAAAATCAAAGAAAACTCAGATGAGTGTGTATACAATAAACGTGTACATGTTTGCGTAGTGTGACCTAAGTGTAAGTAGAAGTAGCAAGACGTACCTGAAATCTTGCATGTTTATTAGACAGAAAAAAGACACCAGCAATCCTACCATCATGTAAAACAGTTTCAGGTTTCTGTTTCACAGTCACCTGGCAGGATGGTAGTACCTCCCTGGGTGGTTGCTGTCTACCAACCTACTACCTACCACACGTAATATTATGAGTAATTAAAAAAAATTATTTCACCTATTATAAAGTAACTGCTAAAGAATGTTTCAAGGAAGCATTCTCTAGCAGAAAACATTTTAAGATGTTTTAAAAGGAAAAGAAAATATTTAAAAATGTTTTAAACATTTGGCTCTACGCTTATGACTAACATTGGTGTCTCTGAAGAGACCACCAGCAGTCCTTCATCAAGTAAAAAAAAAAATGGTTATAACTGACCATAATTTTTAAAGGGATGGACCGGTAAGCCAGCGGAAGGCCTCGGTCAGATGACCAAAAGCTCCAACGGCGGGTCATCATCTGACGAAGACCCGCGTCAGGAACCTTACCTAACCTAACCTAAGTCGGGACTGAAATGCCCCTGATAATGTACCTCCATTGTATTGATATCCTGATAAAATCTTTCACAATGTTCATTACTAACAGCACCACTTCCAGTGGCGTCAGTTTAGATAGGAAGGCTGTCGGGTGACAGTTCACGTATTTGTGTCCGCTGTCGGGTGACAATTCACGTATTTGTGTCCGCTGTCGGATGACAGTTCACGTATTTGTGTCCGCTGTCGGGTGACAGTTCACGTATTTGTGTCCGCTGTAGGGTGACAGTTCACGTATTTGTGTCCGCTGTCGGGTGACAGTTCACGTATTTGTGTCCGCTGTCGGGTGACAGTTCACGTATTTGTGTCCGCTGTCGGGTGACAGTTCACGTATTTGTGTCCGCTGTCGGGTGACAGTTCACGTATTTGTGTCCGCTGTAGGGTGACAGTTCACGTATTTGTGTCCACTGTCGGGTGACAGTTCACGTATTTGTGTCCGCTGTCGGGTGACAGTTCACGTATTTGTGTCCGCTGTCGGGTGACAGTTCACGTATTTGTGTCCCAACAAATGCGTCACTTAAAACTCCTCCACATTTTTTTTTTAGGAGAAAAAATCTTGCACCTTCATCCTCCAAAGCTCTTACAAGTTTTTTATTAGGCCTATCGTTATATGCAATGATGGAAGAAATATCTTTTGAGAATACACCAGTGGCATATGTTGTATGGGGAATTTTCCTGGAAAGGGTCTTTTCTTGCCGCTCATTTTATGATGTAATAACGGTTGACATCGCCATAACTATCCCAAAAACAAAGGTAGTACATTTGTTTTGTGTAATCACGCTGGAGGCCAAGTATTAACCCTGCCACTTTTAGGTCCCCTCATATATTCCACCTGTGGTCAATAGTGCAGATGGATTTCCACTGCATGTATGCAGATCCCGTGGCCTGTTGGCAAAGGTTCTTGCTTCACTCGCTCAAGGCTCGGGTTCGATTCCCAGCAAGGGTGAAAACATTGGGCGTGTTTTCTTACATCGGTTGTCCATGTTCACCCATCAATAAAAATGGGTACCTGGGTGTTAGTGGACTGGTGTGGGTCGCATCCTGGGACAAAATTGACCTAATTTGCCCGAAATGCTCTGCATAACAAGCCACTTTCTATACAGTAGTATGTCACTGATGTCAGCTAGGCCTATATAATTTTGAAAATCCGGCGAAAAATGGCGAAAAACGCTATTTTTTTGGGGGAAGAAAAAACTTTTTCTCTCAAAATATGGTCATGGTGACACTGCTGGATCAACTGCTCCCCACAAACATGGAAAAATCCGGTACCTTGTACATGTACTTGAAAAAATAAAGTTTTTATTATTATTTGATCATCTTTCTTAAAACCGAAGTAGTGTTTGTAAGGAATCTCGACGAATTGTAATGTTTTTGATGATCAAGTAGTAAGTACTTGTCATATATATTAAAGTTAACAGCACTGTTCAGGAATCCTCGTCTGTTCATGTTAATCTGTAACAGATATTTCAAATAACAGAGCAAAATAAATCGAATGTAAATACGGTTTTGTGAATATGGCAGATAAATGCAATTTTAACAAAATAAACACCAATGAACTTCGGTGTTTATTTTGTACATTGGTGTTGTATTATGTAAATATATGTGAACACTGTGACAGTCAGAGCACAACTGATGTTCTTCGACTCTTCTTGACAAGCAGACATGATGCGCGGGAGTCATGTTTATCATGTTAGTAGACAGCTGCAAGGATTTCCACAGAGAGTATCCAAGTTTATACATGCAACTTAGAATCACATCTTACGGGATTCAGTTTCACCAAGCTTAACAATAACCTAGAGAGCTTTTATTTATTAAAGTAGCAAATTTATTGTTGTTAAGTGTAATTTAATAGATTATGTCACTATTCTAATTTACAACACAAGGAATCTTCACAAAATTACCACAGTTGGTCATCTATAATTCAACATGGTGTAACATTATACTTTTTTTGGGACAGGTTTGGTGATGGCGTCTGTGGTCTTCATGGTCGAGTTCCTGATGCACCCTGTCAGGGTCACCGGTAACCCCTAGACAGGGGTACCCTTATTAGGGCCATTCTCATCCCAAGACCCCTGTCAGTACCACTATCAATCTTAGGTCAGCAGCACCCCTGTCAAAACCACTGTCATCTCGAGGCCAGGGTCACTCCTGTCACTACCACTGTCAACCCCACGCCGGAGCCACACTTGTCAGGGACACTGTCCACCCCAGACCAGGGCCACACCTTAGAGGGCCACTGTCAAGCCTAGGCCAGGAGCACCAATGTCTGGACCACTGTAAACTCACACCATATTCACCCCTGTCAAGGTCACTGTCAACCCCAGGCCAGGGGCACCCCTGTCAGGAGCACTGTCAACTCCAGGCCAGGGGCACCCCTGTAAGGAGCACTGTCAACCCCAGGCCAGAGGCACCCCTGTCAGGAGCACTGTCAACCCCAGGCCAGGGGCACCCCTGTCAGGAGCACTGTCAACCCCAGGCCAGGGGCACCCCTGTCAGGAGCACTGTCAACCCCAGGCCAGGGGCCCCCCTGTCAGGAGCACTGTCAACCCCAGGCCAGGTGCACCCCTGTCAGGAGCACTGTCAACCCCAGGCCAGGGGCACCCCTGTCAGGAGCACTGTCAACCATATACCACTATCAATCCGAGTACAGGGGCACCTCTTTCGAGACCACTGTCAACCCCTGTCTAGAGATAATCACGTTAGATCCAAGGAAGTGGAAGGCAGATCCAATTCCTCGGATCAAGAGTCCGTCACCAGAGTAATAAAGTCACCAGAATATCTGTAGTTTTCTCTCATTATCCGTACTCGAAGAAGCATTATTATTATTATTATTATTATTATTATTATTATTATTATTATTATTATTATTAGTTATTGTAGTATTAGTTGTAGTAATAGTAGTAGGAGAAGCGCTAAACCCATAAGAAGGTAATCATATTTGAGCTGAGGGAGGAAAGGGTAGCTCCGGTTCCTCGGATCATACACCTTTCACCTATCAATGTTGACCAAATTTCCCATATTGAGTATTATTTTACCGTAATATTTAAGCAATTTACATATTTTTATTGAGGTCATCCCTTCTATGAGACTGGCTACACTGTATGTAATATTGCTGTATTTTCCTTTAGTTTTAATTACAAATATTAGTTCGCCCAGACGTCGCAGCTGGTACAGATGGGTCGTTGTTCCACAGGTTTTCCACATTATGCAAAAACATCCATTGCTTGTTTTTTTGTGGGGATTTGGTTTATGTGAGTGAAAGTTCTGTGCCTATCACAGTTACTTATAAGTATTCTGGAATTATTTTGGTTCTATTTGATAATTTTTAATACTTCCAGTGACCACAAATAATAATTTGGTGCACAATTATGTCATTTAGGGTTTGTTTTAACCAATTTTTTTAATTTTGTCCTAATTTGCTACTATTTCGCCATTCTTTTGTTTTAACTAATTTGCACGAAAATCGTAGTACATATTGTTGACATCATTATTGATAGACCATAAGCCTGGTCTGGAGCCAGGCCGCAGGGGCGGAGACCCCCGCAAACATGTCAGGTATTCTACAGGTATTATTCCTCCCCCTTAATTAAGTCAGTGTAACATTAATCAGCTCAGTGTTAGTGTACGTACACAGTGGCAAAAGCCAACAGGTGGGAGTAGATAGACACTGGTAGCACAGAATCCTTTTTACAGTAATACAACGTTTCGCCCAAGGTTGGGCTTTTTAAAGTACACAAGAATGAACAAGTAACTAGCCTCATGAGGTCAGACTCAGAGAAAGACATGTCACACATGAGGTTATTAAATTGCCAGATCAAGTATGGTGAGGCCAGGTATTGGTAACAGCTGGTGGTGGGGGTATGGTGATAAGTTTATGATTATTATTATAGGAATCATGGACAATGTGTGCAATAGGTCCAGCCAACACGTACATTGCACTGTTTTGCTCAGTGGTTTTGATGAGGTGAATCACTATTGCTTCCAGAATTCTACGCCTGTTACAGTCGTCCCCGCGGTGTAAGAATCAACGCTGTCTGCATACTCAGCAGAAAGAACTTTTGACGTTTGTGGATGTTTGCTTTACTTTCGTGTTTTAGTGTGAATTCTGTGTTAATAATATTGCGTAGATAAAAGATACATGCACTGATCAAGACATTAAGAAAAAAAATCACGACGAATGATTTTAGTGTTAATAGACTTAAAGCGATCAGTATGTATAGTGCAAGAAGGTGTTTAGGCAAAAGGACACATGAGCAGCTAATGAAACATTGTTTTGTGGTAACGTTATTGTGCGTAATTCTACCAACAATTTTAGAAGGTGGTGGTTAAAGCTGGGGTAACTTACTAAAATTAACATCTTGGACAAAAGTATGAGCAGTGTTAGCCCAGCTGTATCACCTAATGGCGGTGTTAACGTTGTGTAGCAATGGTTATTTTATACCTTGTCTGACGTCTGTGGTATTGGTTACTGGAAATAAATGGTATAAAATACCGACACAATGGAAAAATAAACACATAAGCAGTATAATGTGATCCTTTATTGACAACGTTTCGCCCACGCAGTGGGCTTTATCGAGTCACAGACAGATCTGTCTGTGACTCGATAAAGCCCACTGCGTGGGCGAAACGTTGTCAATAAAGGATCACATTATACTGCTTATGTGTTTATTTTTCCATTGTATTGGTTACTGTTGTCAGTGCTACTTCCAGGCATCTGAGTCTTCACAAATCTTTCTCGGTAACTATTATCAGTAGCATTTATTAGATCTTCTCTGCTACTTGGAAAGACTCCAGATACATGACCAGGGGCACTATTCGACCTCCTGCAATGTTACCTAGATAGACACATGGTGTTTGGCTAGGTGCATTATTAGACCCCACTCCTCTGCTACCTAGATAAACTCTAAGTGCTTAGCCAGAGGGTCACTATTTGCTGCCTAGATAGCCTCCATGTGCTTAGCTAGTGGCATTATTAGACATTCTGATCAAACTCAAAGAAATGACCATACTGTTTTTGTCCTCCCTCTGCTACCTTCAACGTGTGTCCAAAAAGTAAGGAACATGTTCCTTAGTCTTTGAGAAAATATCGCCCTTCTATCGTACCTAATACTTTCACCAACACCACCCCCTTTCCCACTGCCCTCTCAGCCATCCTTTCCAGTCTCTACTCTTAATCTCACCTCCTGTGAGCCACCTGCAACATTCCTCGCTATCAAACAACCCTTTCAGTTTCACAGAACCTACCATGTTTCCCTCCCCTCGTACCTCATCTGTCCCATCTTATGCCACTGTTTTTAGAAGCCTTTCTATCTCCTCCCCCTCCTCCCTAATGACTGCTTGCAAGATGGCTACAGTCAGCCCGTGAGATCATCCAATTATATATCACAAATTTTTGCCATGTGACTGCTAACGAACTCTCATCATCTCATTTCTCTTCTTCCCCAATTTACCTCTCTTCAACTATCCTTTCCACCAATTCTCAACCCACTGTCACCTCCCACGCTCCATCCACGCTCCATACCTCTTCTACCGACAGCAGTCGATCCACCACCACTACCTCCAGCTCATCTGGTTCATCTTCTATACTTAAGAGCAGCACATCTTGTGTTTGGCCTTCCATGGAACACCAAACTCGGGAGCACGAACGTACACAACATCAACTACAAAATTCCAGAGACTTCGTTGGCTCACCTACCCAGAATTCCCCAAGACCGTCCAACCTCATCATCAGTCACACCGATCCAGGTCCTGCGAGGACCTAATACCTCTCTTTCTTCCTATTATCACCAACACCTCTAATCATGGCTCTTGAATTCAAACAATTTAACATCCGCTCTTTCCAAACAAATACATTGTGGCTTAATAACTTGAGTAAGAAAGGCTGGTTGAACTACTCAAAAGCATTTCCGCACCTGGCACTCGCTCATGTTGGCTACAACTCTCGCTAGTCTCCTGCTGATCCCTTCTGTGGCATCGCATTTTAGTGAACACTACCTAGCGTGGTGAGTCAGCTTCAACAATCAAGGATGTCAACACAACATAGTGTGGTGAGTCAGCTTCAACAATCAAGGATGTCAACACAACATAGTGTGGTGAGTCAGCTTCAACAATCAAGGATCCATACAACACAGCATGGTGAGTCAGCTTCAACAATCAAGGATCTGTACAACACAGCGTGGTGAGTCAGCTTCAACAATCAAGGATCTGTACAACATAGTGTGGTGAGTCAGCTTCAACAATCAAGGATCCATACAACACAGCGTGGTGAGTCAGCTTCAACAATCAAGGATCTGTACAACATAGTGTGGTGAGTCAGCTTCAACAATCAAGGATCCATACAACACAGCGTGGTGAGTCAGCTTCAACAATCAAGGATCTGTACAACATAGTGTGGTGAGTCAGCTTCAACAATCAAGGATCTGTACAACATAGTGTGGTGAATCAGCTTCAACAATCAAGGATCTGTACAACATAGTGTGGTGAGTCAGCTTCAACAATCAAGGGTCAATACAACATAGTGTGGTGAGTCAGCTTCAACAATCAAGGATCTGTACAACATAGTGTGGTGAGTCAGCTTCAACAATCAAGGGTCAATACAACATAGTGTGGTGAGTCAGCTTCAACAATCAAGGATCCATACAACACAGCGTGGTGAGTCAGCTTCAACAATCAAGGATCTGTACAACACAGCGTGGTGAGTCAGCTTCAACAATCAAGGATCTGTACAACATAGTGTGGTGAGTCAGCTTCAACAATCAAGGGTCAATACAACATAGTGTGGTGAGTCAGCTTCAACAATCAAGGATCTGTACAACATAGTGTGGTGAGTCAGCTTCAACAATCAAGGGTCAATACAACATAGTGTGATGAGTCAGCTTCAACAATCAAGGATCTGTACAACATAGTGTGGTGAGTCAGCTTCAACAATCAAGGGTCAATACAACATAGTGTGGTGAGTCAGCTTCAACAATCAAGGATCTGTACAACACAGCGTGGTGAGTCAGCTTCAACAATCAAGGATCTGTACAACATAGTGTGGTGAGTCAGCTTCAACAATCAAGGATCTGTACAACATAGTGTGGTGAGTCAGCTTCAACAATCAAGGGTCAATACAACATAGTGTGGTGAGTCAGCTTCAACAATCAAGGATCTGTACAACATAGCGTGGTGAGTAAGCTTCAACAATCAAGGATCCATACAACACAGCATGGTGAGTCAGCTTCAACAATCAAGGATCTGTACAACATAGTGTGGTGAGTCAGCTTCAACAATCAAGGGTCAATACAACACAGCGTGGTGATTCAGCTTCAACAATCAAGGATCTGTACAACATAGTGTGGTGAGTCAGCTTTATTATGTATTATGTACTCACTGTTGAGTATCTTGAAGTATACGCAATGAAAATTTTATATTTCATGTATATCTATTATCCTATAAGTTTATATTGGAGATATTTTCAGTAATAGCTAAACTAAAAATATCTTACTTTATAAACTTGTATACTTAGTTGTGTAAATAGGTAGAACGATATATGACGGTAGCTAACTAGCTATCAGGTCGTTATGAAACGTCAGGTATTCCCGCCTTGAAGCCACGTCAGCACACCTAAGATGGTGGCCACGGGCCTGACCCAAGACAGTCTTCACTTGCTCTCTGAGGGAGAACAAACTTCCCCCACCTTGTGGAAGTACACCACCTCGTCTCCTGGATTAACACTTCTTGCATTTCCCGAGGATATTTGTCTGTAGCTCCACCCTGAGCAAGTCTGCGTGTGCTACGATATTAGACTCTGATATTGGTCTCTAGCTCCACCCTGAGCAAGTCTGCGTGTGCTACGATATTAGACTCTGATATTGGTCTCTAGCTCCACCCTGAGCAAGTCTGCGTGTGCTACGATATTAGACTCTGATATTGGTCTCTAGCTCCACCCTGAGCAAGTCTACGTGTGCTACGATATTAGAGATGCTGATGTTGGTCTCTAGGTAGGTAGGACTGGGGTTGGTGTGTACAGCAGTACAGGGGAACCGGGGTGGGGTAGGTAGGACTGGGGTTGGTGTGTACAGCAGTACAGGGGAACCGGGGTGGGGTAGGTAGGACTGGGGTTGGTGTGTACAGCAGTACAGGGAACCGGGGTGGGGTAGGTAGGATTGGGGTTGGTGTGTACAGCAGTACAGGGGAACTGGGGTGGGGTAGGTAGGACTGGGGTTGGTGTGTACAGCAGTACAGGGAACCGGTTGGTGTAGGTAGGACTGGGGTTGGTGTGTACAGCAGTACATGGGAACCGGGGTGGGGTTGGTAGGTCTGGGGTTGGTGTGTACAGCAGTACAGGGAACCGGGGTGGGGTAGGTAGGACTGGGGTTGGTGTGTACAGCAGTACAGGGGAACCGGGGTGGGGTAAGTAGGACTGGGGTTGGTGTGTACAGCAGTACTGGGAACCGGGGTGGGTAGGTAGGACTGGGGTTGGTGTGTACAGCAGTACTGGGAACCGGGGTGGGGTAGGTAGGACT
>WNWK01017691.1:0-41780 GCA_009830355.1 Cherax destructor
TATATATATATATATATATATATATATATATATATATATATATATATATATATATATCAATTCTTTTTGTGTGGGGAACATGAAATTTCTTCATCAGAGGGTGTTCAGCATTGTGACCCAGTCGCTCCATTTCTCTTCTGCTTCACGGTGAGGGAACTAACTTCCAGCTTGCACAACAAGCTCAATATCTGGTATCTGGATGATGGCAATCTGGCATTTACAGAAGATTTCCTGCTAGAGGACTTACAACTGGTGACGAGACAGGGAGAAGACTTAGGACTTACCCTCAACCCCTCCAACTGTGAAATCATCACAACCAACCAGGAAGTAATCACAGTTGTGCGAACAATCCTTGGAAATAAATGGTATAAAATACCGACACAATGGAAAAATAAACACATAAGCAGTATAATGTGATCCTTTATTGACAACGTTTCGCCCACGCAGTGGGCTTTATCGAGTCACAGACAGACCTACCTGGAAAATGAGTAACATGGAGATATATATAGGGTATAGTCAGGTGGAGAATGCTGGGTCAGGTGGAGAAAGCTGCATGTGACAGTCTTAAAAGTAGTGTGATAGTTAAAAACATTGTTTGACTTAAAGGACCTGCAGTGTACCATTCTTGAGTTCTAGGTGGGATAGCGTTGAAGAAGTTTCTTGGCAATAGGTTCAGCTATGTTGTAGAAGCCGTTGTTCTGGTTGAAGTTGTTGGATATACAGATGAGTGATGATTCTAGGATTCTTCGGTATTGCGTGTTGTCTTCTCTGGCGATGAGTCTTGCGTTTCTGTAGTTGATTAAATGGTTGTGTAAATTTCGGTGTTGAACACAGGCATTTCTTGAGTCGTCAGATCTGCCTGCGTACTGGTGTTCTGAAATGCGTGTTTGTAGGTCTCTGGATGTTTCGCCAACGTATAATTTGCTGCATCCATTACAAGGATTGTGTATACCCTGCCGTGGATTGAAGCTTTTCCTGTCTGTTACTGGTAATGTCCTTGATGGTGGTGGATGTGGAGGTGGATACTTGGAATGAGGTCTTAGAAAAAATGTTGGAAACTTGTTTGGAAATGGAGTTGGTGGGAAGGACTATGTATCTCTTCTCAGCAGTGTCTTCTCTGGGTGTGTTGAAGATGTTTAATGCCCGTCGTCTGCAGTCTCTAATGAAGTGACGAGGATAGTGAAGTTTGGAAAAAACTTGTTCAATGAGGGAGCATTCTTCTTCAAGGAACTCACTGCTGCAGATTCTGAGTGCGCGCAGGAAATAGCCTATAATTACACCACGTTTAATTTTGGTGTCGATAAAGCCCACTGCGTGGGCGAAACGTTGTCAATAAAGGATCACATTATACTGCTTATGTGTTTATTTTTCCGAACAATCCTTCCTGAAGCCTCTACTACCACCCCATCCAAGAGAATCCTATTGGGAGCACCGCTGGGTCATCAGGTCATCGACACAGTCATCAAGAACAAACTGAATGATCTGAAGATAATGGAGGAGAGAATAAGTGATCTTGAAGCCCATGATGCCAAGTATCTCCTCACAAGGTGTCTCACTCTGCCAAGACGCACTTACTTCTTGAAGTGCGCACCCTCTTTCCACAACCCAACACTCAGCGAATATTACTCACTCCAGAGATCTATCTTTAAGAAGGCACTGAATCTGTCACTGGAAGATCAAGAATGGGATCAAGCAACTCTTCCGGTGCGACTGGGAGGCAAAGGAGTGCGCAAGGCATCGCAGGTAGTTTTACCTGCATTTCTGTCCTGCTGTATGGCTTCCATTGGACTAGTAAATGAGATTGTCCCGAATGCTTGATTGGAGTGGTAGGAGCTCAAGACCCCAGGTTCAATCAAGCAGCCATGCTGTGGGACACCCTTGCAGACTCCTCAAGCTGGCCCGCTCCTCCAAAAGAGCACAAACAATCCCACTGGGACAAACCAATCATAGAAAAAAATGCCAAAACAATGCTCAACAACGCTTCAGGAAAGGACAAAGCTCGTCATTCAGAAGATTTCTTTTAGCTGATCCCAGTTCCGCCTAGCCGCCCCCATACTCACAGAACATAGGAATATTTGCGGCAGGGCGTCGGCTGATCAATTTGGACTTCATGGTGTCATGTGTCATACATCAGAAAGGAAGTATACTAGACATGAGGAGGTCAATGACATCATAAAGATAAGTCTTGCCACAACTTGTTGCCCAACTCAACGATAACCCCAAATACTGAGGTTTGACAGAAGTCAAAAGAGTCCAGATAGAGCCACTACGCTACTCAGGAGGGATGGTAAGCAGATTTCCTGGGACTACACCTGTGCCACCACGTTGGTGGACACATACCTGCCATACTCTGAAGCTGAAAGTGGTGGAGCCGCTAGTTACAGGGAGACCCAGAAGATCCAGAAATATGTTGACCTTCCCCCTTGCTATAACTTCATCCCAGTAGGGTCGGAAACCCTTAGAGCTTGGGGCAAGTTCTCAGAGAGCTGGGTAAAAAAATCATCACAGAAACCAAGGATCATAAAGCGGCCAGCTTCCTCTTTCAGAAACTCAATGTTGCAATCCAGAGGAAAAATATCTGTAGCATTCTGGGGACGTGGGCCACAGTCGGGGAGCTGGACGAAGTATTTGAGATGTTATTTATATTGTTTTACTTCCTATTGTACTATTGTAATTGAACTTTGACTTTATATATATATATATATATATATATATATATATATATATATATATATATATATATATATATATATATATATATATATATATATATATATATATATATATATATATATATATATATATATATATATATATGTGTGTGTGTGTGTGTGTGTGTGTGTGTGTGTGTGTGTGTGTGTGTGTGTGTGTGTGTGCGTGTATGTGTCGTGCCGAATAGGTAAAACTGGTCAATTAGCAAAAACGCATTCAAAATTGAGTCTTTTTTCATATTTTGTCTTATATTTCTCCTACATTTTGTACCAAAAGTACCTTAGAAAACTTTCCAAACCTTATTATAACAAACGCAATTTAGGTTAGCCTAATCCAAGTAAATATAATTTAGTTACAATAATTTAATAATAAACAAACACAATGAAACATATTTTTTACGTTAGGTTCAGAATGATTTTTGCGAAATTATTGCAGACACAAATTTTCGCTTGTCTTATTCGTTAAGAAGAGCATTGCTATTTAAGCCAAAATTGCAAGTTTTACCTATTCGGCACGATATATATATGTCGAGGCGATTATGTAAAACTGGTCAAATAGCAAGAACTCATCTAAAATTAAGTCCTTTCTAAAATTTTATCCTATACGTTTAAAGATATATTTTTTTCATTTATGTTGATGTAAGAATTTATAATTTTGTACCAAGAGAAACTTTGAAAACCTACCTAACCTTATTACAACATTATGTTTAGAATGATTTTGGCGAAATTATTGCATACACAAATTTTCACTTGTCTTATATGGCAAGGTGAGCGTTGCTATTTAAGCCAAACAATAAGTTTATAATCGGCACGACATATATATATATATATATATATATATATATATATATATATATATATATATATATATATATATATATATATATATAATATATATATATATATATTATATATATATATATATATATGTCGTGCCGATTAGGTAAACTGGTCAATTAGCAAGAACTCATCTAAAATTAAGTCCTTTCTAAAATTTTCTCTTATACGTTTAAAGATATATTTTTTCATTTATGTTAATGTAAGAATTTATAATTTTGTACCAAGAGAAACTTTGAAAACCTACCTAACCTTATTACAACAAGCGCAATTTAATTTAGCCTAACCCAACTAAATATATTTTAGATACCTTAACAATAATTTAATAATAAACAAACACAATGAAATATATTTTTTCGTTATGTTCAGAATGATTTTGCGAAATTATTGCATACACAAATTTTCGCTTGTCTTATATGGCAAGAAGAGCGTTGCTATTTAAGCCAAAATCGCAAGTTTTACCTAATCGGCACGACATATATATATATATATATATATATATATATATATATATATATATATATTAAAAAATGTATGTATATATTTTTTTTTTCAACAAGTCGGCCGTCTCCCACCGAGGCAGGGTGACCCAAAAAGAAAGAAAATCTCCAAAAAGAAAATACTTTCATCATCATTCAACACTTTCACCACACTCATACATAATCACTGTCTTTGCAGAGGAGCTCAGATACGACAGCTGAGAATAGTCCCTCCCAGCTGTCACTATCTCAGACCCCTCCTTTAAAGTGCAGGCATTGTACTTCCCATTTCCAGGACTCAAGTCCAACTAAATCAATTAACTGGTTTCCCTGAATCCCTTCACAAAATGTTACCCTGCTCACACTCCAAACAATCGTCATGTCCCAAAAACCATTCGTCTCCATTCACTCCTATCTAACATGCTCACACATGCTTGCTAGAAGTCCAAGCCCCTCGCCCACAAAACCTCCTTTACCCCTTCCCTCCAACCTTTTCTAGGACGACCCCTACCCCGCCTTCCTTTCCCTACAGATTTATACGCTCTCCAAGTCATTCTACTTTGATCCATTCTCTCTAAATGACCAAACCACCTCAACAACCCTTCTTCAGCCCTCTGACAAATACTTTTAGTAACTCCACACCTTCTCCTAATTTCCACATTCCGAATTTTCTGCATAATATTTACAGCACACATTGCCCTTAGACAGGACATCTCCACTGCCTCCAGCCTCCTCCTCGCTGCAGCATTTGCAACCCATGCTTCACACCCATATAAGAGTGTTGGTACCACTATACTTTCGTACATTCCCTTCTTTGCCTCCATGGATAACGTTTTTTGTCTCCACAGATACCTCAATGCACCACTCACCTTTTTTCCTTCATCAATTCTATGGTTAACCTCATCCTTCATAAACCCATCCGCTGACACGTCAACTCCCAACTATCTGAAAACATTTACTTCTTCCATAATCCCTCTCTCCAATGTGATATCCATTTTTGCTTTATTTACATCGTTTGATACCTTCATCACCTTACTCTTATCTATGTTCACTTTTAACTTTCTACCTTTACACACTCTCCCAAACTCGTCTACTAACCTTTGCAAATTTTCTTTAGAATCTCCCATAAGCACAGTATCATCAGCAAAAAGTAACTGTGTCAACTCCCATTTTGCATTTAATTCTCCATAATTTAATCCCACCCCTCTCCCCAACACCCTAGCATGTACTTCTTTTACAACCCCATCTATAAATATATTAAACAACCATGGTGACATTACACATCCCTGTCTAAGACCTACTTTTACCGGGAAGTAATCTCCCTCTCTCCTACACACCCTAACCTGAGCCTCACTATCCTCATAAAAACTCTTTACAGCCTTCAGTAACTTACTACCTATTCCATACACTTGCAACATTTGCCACATTGCTCCCCTATCCACTCTATCATATGCCTTTTCTAAATCCATAAATGCAATAAAAACTTCTCTACCTTTATCTAGATACTGTTCACATATATGCTTCACTGTAAACACTTGATCTACACATCCCCTACCCACTCTAAAGCCTCCTTGCTCATCTGCAATCCTACTCTCTGTCTTACCTCTAATTCTTTAAATAATAACCCTGCCATACACTTTACCTGGTATACTCAGTAAACTTATTCCCCTATAATTTTTACACTCTCTTTTATCCCCCTTCCCTTTATATAAAGGAACTATACATGCTCTCTGCCAATCCCTAGGTACCTTCCCCTCTTTCATACATTTATTAAACAAAAATACCAACCACTCCAGCACTATATCCCCCCCTGCTTTTAACATTTCTGGCATGATCCCGTCAGTTCCAGCTGCTTTACCCCCTTTTATTCTACGAAATGCCTCACGCACCTCCCCCACACTCACATCCTGCTCTTCTTCACTCCTAAACGATGTTGTACCTCCTGGCCAGTACATGAAATTACCGCCTCCCTTTTTTCATCGACATTTAAAAGTTCCTCAAAATATTCCCGCCATCTACCCAATACCTCCAGCTCCCCATCTACTAACTCCCATACTCTGTTTTTAACTGACAAATCCATTTGTTCCCTAGGCTTTCTTACCTTGTTTATCTCACTCCAAAAAATTTTCTTGTTTTCAGCAAAATTTCTTGACAGAGCCTCTCCCATTCTTTCATCCGCTCTTCTTTTGCACTCTCTCACCACTCTCTTCGCCTTTCTTTTACTCTCCATATACTCTGCTCTTCTATTTACACTTCTGTTTTGTAAAAACCTCTCATAAGCTACCTTTTTCTCTTTTATCACACCCTTTACTTCTTCATTCCACCACTCACTCCTCTTTCCTTCTGCATCCACCCTCCTATAGCCACAAACTTCTGCCCCACATTCTAATACTGCATTGTTAAAACTATCCCAACTCTCTTCAACCCCCCCACTACTCATACTTGCACTATCCCACCTTTCTGCCAACAGTTGCTTATATCTCACCCTAACTTCCTCCTCCCTTAGTTTATACACTTTTACCTCTCTCTTACTTGCTTTTGCCATTTTCTTTTTGTCCCATCTACCTTTTACTCTAACTGTAGCTACAACCAAATAATGATCTGATATATCTGTTGCCCCTCTATAAACATGTACATCCTGAAGCCTACCCATCAACCTTTTATCCACCAATACATAATCTAACAAACTACTTTCCTTGTATATTTATTTATCCTCTTTTTCATAAAATATGTATTACTTATTACCAAACCTCTTTCTTCACATAGCTCAATTAATGGTTCCCCATTTACATTTACCCCTGGCACCCCAAATTTACCTACTACTCCCTCCACAACATTTTTACCCACTTTAGCATTAAGATACCCAACCACAATTACTCTCTCACTTGGTTCAAAACTCCCCACACACTCACTCAACATTTCCTAAAATCTCTCTCTCTCCTCTACACTTCTCTCTTCTCCAGGTGCATAAACACTTACTATAACCCACTTTTCACATCCAACCTTTATTTTACTCCACATAATCCTTGAATTTATACATTTATATTCCTTCTTTACCTGCCATAACTGATTATTCAACATTATTCCCACTCCTTCTTTAGCTCTAACTCTATTTGAAACCCCTGACCTAATCCCATTTATTTCTCCCCACTGAAACTCTCCTACCCCCTTCAGCTTTGCCTCACCTAAAGCCAGGACATCCAGCTTCTTTTCATTCATAACATCTACAATCATCTCTTTCTTATCATTCGCACAACATCCACGCACATTCAAACATCCCACTTTGACGGTTTTCTTCTTTTTCTTTTTAGTAAGCTATACAGAAAAAGGGATTACTAGCCATTGTTCCTGGCATTTTAGTTGACTTTTACAACACGCATGGCTTACGGAGGAAAGATTCTTATTCCACTTCCTCATGGATATATATATGTCGTGCCGATTAGGTAAAACTGGTCAATTAGCAAGAACTCATTTAAAACTAAGTCATTTCTAAAATTTTCTCTTATACGTTTAGAGGTATATTTTTTTCACTTATGTTAATGTAAAAATTAATAATTTTGTACCATGAGAAACTTTGAAAACCTACCTAACCTTATTACAACAAGCGCAATTTAATTTAGCCTAACACAACTAAATATATTTTAGATACGTTAACATTAATTTAATAATAACAAACACAATGAAATATATTTTTCGTTATGTTCAGAATGATTTTGGCGAAATTATTGCATACACAAATTTTCACTTGTCTTATATGGCAAGGTGAGCGTTGCTATTTAAGCCAAAATCGCAAGTTTTACCTAATCGGCACGACATATATATATATATATATATATATATATATATATATATATATATATATATATATATATATATATATATATATATATATATATATATATATATATATATATATATATATATATATATATATATATATATATATATATATATATATATATATATATATATATATATATATATATATATAATATATATAATATATGTACTTTATTAATAGACAGAATACATTATACATTGACAGAAAAACAAACATGAACATCAATACATTGGTACAATACAATATATCAAAGATTACAAATTTTCTCCAGCTCCTCTGAAGCCGGACGCACAACCAGTATGCAGCATGCATTTCCCCTCTGGATGGCCACGCTGAGGCGCTGGAGCATGAAAGTGGCTGCCCTTGGGTCCCTGGTGGTGTCGATGAGTCTGGAACCCAGTTCTTTAAGGAAACATGTGGCATTTTTCCCCATGATCCCAAGGTCTCTGATCCCACTGGGACAAATTGATACTGTTGGCTTATGTCCCTGTACTTGCCGATCTTGTACTCCTCCCTGTAGTCAGCAGCTCCTCCCTGTCGCCCAACACTGTGATGGATGTAGGTGTCAGTCAGTGTCGACACACAGGTATAGTCCCACGCTAAGAGCTTGCCATTCTTCCAAGGATAGATGGTGATCCCGTCTGGGCAGTTTGCTGGGTTGTGGGTGTTGTTGGCTGCTAGTGATCGGGGTTCTTTCTCGGCTGGACATCCAGCTGTAGCAAGGGTCCTCTTTATGATGTCGTTGACTTCATTGTGTCTTGGATGCCAGCCCTTGGTTTTGGAACAGTTAAGACCATGTAGACCATGTTGGTCGGCTTGCTCATCATCGCAAATATACGTATATTTCGAGTGAATTGGGGCAGAAAGTCTCAGAGCCACTTCAATACAGCGGGTCTTAGGGTCGAGGCATGTTCCCATTCCCATTGTGGGAACTGTTTAGAGGAAATCACCAGAGTGATGTGTACTCACAGCTAGGAGACAGGCAGTTTCCCCTGTTTGATGTTACAGCCCCAAACATGTTGGCAAGCATCTTTTCAGTGATGGGGCCATCCCAATTTTAGTGTTTGTAGGCCAGTTCTGCACTAGGGTTTGGTTGCTGGAGCAGCAAGAGTTTCCCATTCAGTGATGGCACTGGCGTAGCTAGGGTCCTGTATTCCTGCTGAATCACTGAGGTTGTCCTTAAGAATTTGTTTTATTAATTCATTTGATTCTATGGAAGAGGATAGGAAAGCTAGTAGGGCAATCTGGGAGGATTTGCGTACTCCCAGCCCCCCAAGCCTGACTGGAAGTGAGGCTAGCAACAACTGTCCATCTTCGAGGGAAAGATTCAATACACTCTCTAGCATGGTCTTGAAGAGAGAGTCGTATTCCTTGAGTTTTGGACTGCTGAAGGCAGGGGAGCATCTCAGGAAGTAGGTAAGTTTTTGGATTGACAGGCACCTGGTGAGTAGGTAGAAGGCATCATGTGTATCGATGTCTTTCATCCTGCCTTCCATCGTCCTGTGGTCTGAGATTTTATTTTCTAGGACCAGATCGATGGCATTGGGCCCAAGAGAAGCACCAAGGAGAGTGCTGTTGGCTGGATCAATGGCTCGTGCCCCTGGTAAAACAGCACTAATATTCTGAAACATCTGTTGATTGGTAGAAACTATTTCACATTTGGTGTGGTTTAAAGATAGGCCCAGGCTCTCTAAAATGTCTATTTTTCTGATGTCCTCTAGGAGAGATTCTGTTGTGCCAGCCAGCGTACCATCATCCAATAACCAGATATTGAGCTCACTGGAGAATACCTGGAGAGGGTTCCGGGGGTCAACGGCGCCGCGGCCTGATCTGTGACCAGGCCTCATGGTGGATCAGGGCCTGGTCAACCAGGCTGTTGCTGTTGGCCGCACGCAGACTGACGTACGATCCACAGCCCGGCTGGTCAGGTACTGACTTTAGGTGCTTGTCCAGTGCCTGCTATTGGTAATCCTCGTTATGTATGCTGGGAGGCAGTTGAACAGTCTTGGGCCCCTGACACTTATTGAGTTGTCTCTTATCGGGCTAGTGGCTTCCCTGCTTTTCATTGGGGAAATGTTGCATCGTCTGCCGAGTCTTTTGCTTTCATAGGGAGTGATTTTCGTGTGCAAGTTTGGCACTAATCCGTCTAGTATTTTCCAAGTGTATTTGATCATGTATCCTGCGGCAGGCCAGAATTCAACCACACGACACACTGGCCCGACCTCACGAGGCCACGCAATGTACATGTCACCCTACCATTTGAGCCATCGATCCTCAGATCATCGATGGCTCAGATGGAAGGGTGACATGCACATTGCGTGTCCTCTTGAGGCGGGACAGTGTGTCGTGGGGTGAAATCCTGGCCTGCCGCAGTTTGCTAAATGATTCAAACTTTCACGAGATGTATACATACTATTACCAGATTTATATGTATGCAAACAATACCTACTTTTACATAAGAAAAGGCAATTTTTTTTTTATTCAGACTAATAATTTTTGTTTTCAACTGATTTACGGAAGACCAAAATATAATCCAGTTTACTTTTCAAAAATGTGTGCTAGTTTTGAAACAAAAGCATCATGAAGGTAACCTAAATCGTGTCAGTATGTTGACTTGGTATATGTTCATCTGCTTGTAGCTGTAAATCTATCAAACCAAAAGAAACATACAAAATCTTATAAGTAGAAAAAGAGACAAGAATCACTCACCGACAACGTGGAGGTAGCCCATCTGCTTGCGTGCAGGCTTGGTGTTGACCTGACACATGTAGATTCCCTGATCCTTTTTGGTGAGGCTGGTGATAGTGAGAACCCACGCTTGAGCCTCCTGAGTGCTGGAGATCCTCGGGTTCTTAGTGATAACCTGCGTAGCCACCGTCAGGACAGTCCTTCCTCCCGTCCCCTTGTAGATCCACGCTACCTGCAACACATGCACTCATTATCAGCACTAACATACCTCCTGTTTCCTTGTAGATCTATGCTACCTGCAGTACACACACATACACACACAATTTTCAACACATCTATCGAAATAGGGCTACTACCTGACTGCAAATGTAGTCCCAATTTTTAAAAAAGGAGACAGACACGAAGCATTAAACTAAGACCAGTGTCACTGACGTGTATAGTATGCAAGGTCATGAAGAAGATTATAAGGAGAAGAATGATGGAGCACCTTATCAGTTGGAAGCTTATCAACGACAGCAAGCACGGTTTCAGGGACTGGAAATCCTGTGTCACAAACCTACTGGAGTTCTATGACAGGGTGACAGCAGTAAGACAAGAGAGAGAGAAGTAGGTAGATTGCATTTTTTTGGGATTGTAAGAAGGCGTTTGACACAGTTTCACACAAAAGATTAGTGCAAAAGCTAGATGACCAGGCAGGGATAACACGGAAGGCACTACAATGGATCATGGAATACCTGTCAGGAAGACAACAGCGAATCATGGAACGTGACGAAGTGTCAGAGTGGGCGTCATTGACCAGGGGGTTTCCACAGGGGTCAGTCCTAGGACCGGTGCTGTTCGTGGTATTTGTGAACGACATGACGGAAGGAATAGACTCCGAAGTGTCCCTGTTTGCAGATGATGTGAAGTTGATGAGAAGTATTCAATCAGAGGAAGACCAGGTGGAACTACAAAGGGATCTGGACAGGCTGCAGGCCTGGTCCAGAAACTGGATCCTGGAGTTCAACCCCACCAAGTGCAAAGTCATGAAGATTGGGGAAGGTCAAAGAAGACCGCAGACGGAGTACAGTCTAGGGGGCCCAGAGACTACAAACCTCACTCAAGGAAAAGGATTTTGGGGTGAGTATAACACCGGGCACATCTCCTGAGATGCACATCAACCAAATAACTGCTGCAGCATACAGGCGCCTAGTGAACCTAAGAACAGCATACCGACATATCAATAAGGAATCGTTCAAAACCGTGTACGTTAGGCTCATATTGGAGCATTCAGCACCAGTTTGGAACCCATATGTAGCCAAGCACTTAAGAAAATTAGAGAAGGTGCAAAGGTTTGCAGCAAGACGAGTCCTACGAGGAGAAGTTAAAGGAAATCAACCTGACGACACTGGAGGACAAGAGAGATAGGGAGGATATGATAACGTCAGAAAATACTGAGAGGTATCGACAAGGTGGATAGAGACAGGATATTCCAGAGATGGGACACAACAACAAAGGGATTACTTTTGGAAGTTGAAGACTCAGATGAACCACAGGGATGTTAGGAAGTATTTCTTCGGTCACAGAGTTGTCAGGAAGTAGAATAGTCTGGTAAGTGAGCATCCCCAAAAATATAGTGACCTCCTGTCTCAAGAAGTGTGTCCTGTAATTTTTTTCACCCAAAAATGTGCCACTCTTCGGTCCTCCAAAAGCAGTGTTACAACATCAGCTTCCCTGCATACCATCTAAAAGGTACCAGGAGGTACAGACCTCACATGACAAACAATAGTAGCTACGACAACCCCATTCCAGGTTATTTTTTTAGTGGTAGGAAACGTAAAAAGAAAATGTAAGGAAATAACAAAAATAGTCCACCACTCTGGAGCCTTGTTGGACTGGAGGCACAGCCATTGGCCCCCAATGGCCCTCCGGAACTACAACTAGTGATGCCAATAACAAAATCCCCCAACAAACACAGAATACAACCTCGTTTATTTTTGCTAATATACAGGGCCTTAAGCCATCCACCAACAACAAAATACCTTGACATTGAAATATGGATAAAAGGTACAACGTTTTCAGATGCGACAGAAAGAACAGGCAACAAGGGGGGGTTGGCCTGTATGTCAAAGAGTCGCTCATCTGCACAGAGATGCTGAACACCACAAATGATGTAGTTTAAGTTCTAACAATAAAGATCGAGAACCAAAACCTAGTCATGGTTGTATATAAACCACCAGATGCAACCTCCCAACAGTTCAAGGAACAGCTACTGAAAATTGATTACTGTCTGGAAAACCTTCCAGCTCCATCCCCAAACATCTTACTGCTTGGTGATTTCAACCTAAGGCATACAAAATGGAAGAATGTAGCGAATAATGTTATAGCAGAAACAATCCCTGGAGGTATCGTAGATGAAAGGTCGCACACACATGAGCTACTAAATCTCTGCGATAAACACACCCTAAGTCAGCAGATAGTGGAGCCAACAAGACTAGAAAACACACTTGACCTTATCTTCATAAATAATGAGAACCTGGTAAGAGACAACAATATAAAAAACAACTAATTCCGATCACAATCTAATCGAAGTTCAGACTTCCATGCACAGGGGTCCTGATGAGCAAAATGCACGTATCTGTGATGGTGTCTTCACCAAATACAACTTCAACAACAAGAACATCAACTGGGACCAGGTAAACCGTTTCTTAAATGAAACATGTTGGGAAGATATCTTAAATAACATGGATCCAAACCAGTGCCTTGAAAAGATCAACTTCCTGGCAGCTGAAGTATTTTCAAGGCATATTTCCCTTAGAAAGAAGAAGAGAATAAGTAAACTGGAGAGAGAAAGGCGCTCCCTCTACAGAAGACGACGAAGAATTACTGAGCTCCTCAAGAACGCTAGATTATCTGATTCACAGAAGGAAGCGCTGACCAGGGAAGTCCTTTAACTTAAGTTAAAGGACTCTTACAAGAACGAGGAGAGACAGGAGGAGCTTAAAGCAATTAGTGAAATTGAAAGAAATTCGAAATATTTCTTTTCATATGCCAAAAACAAGGCAAATACCACATCTAGTATCGGACCCTTGCTCAGACAAGATGGGAATTACACAGAGGACAACAAGGAAATGAGTGAGATACTGAAATCGTAGTACGACTCTGTGTTTAGTGAGCCAATAATCAGTCTGAAGATCGACAATCCAAATAATTTCTTCATGAATGAGCCTCAAAATTCCATCAATGTATGCCAGATTTCCGACATTACCCTAACTCCGATAGACTTTGAAAAAGCCATTGACAACATGCCCATGCACTCAGCCCCAGGCCCAGACTCGTGGAACTCTGTGCTCATTAAGAACTGCAAGAAACCCCTTTCACGTGCCCTAAGTATACTATGGAGAAGGAGCTTAGACGTGGGTGAAATTCCTCAGTCACTTAAAACAACGGATATAGCCCCACTCCATAAAGGTGGCAGCAAAGCAATAGCTAAGAACTGTAGACCAATAGCTCTAACGTCCCACATCATAAAAATCTTTGGATGAGTGCTAAAAAGCATGATTGCAAACCACTTGGATTCCGAAAAACTGCACAATCCAGGGCAACATGGGTTCAGGGCAGGTCGTTCCTGCCTCTCGCAACTGCTGGATCACTATGATATGGACTTGGATGCACCGGAAGTCAAACAGAATGCAGATGTATTATACAGAGACTTTGCAAAAAGCTTTTGCCAAGTGCGATCATGGTGTAATAGCTCACGAAATACGTGCTAAAGGGATAACTGGCACAGTGGGGAGATGGATCTTCAACTTCCTAACCAATCGAACACAAAGAGTAGTGGTCAACAGAGTTAAATCGGAAGCTGCCATAGTGAAAAGCTCTGTTCCACAAGGCACAGTACTCACCCCCATCCTGTTCCTCATCCTCATATCATTGATAGAGATGTAATCCACAGCACCGTGTCATTTTTTGCAGACGATACTAGGATCTGCATGAGACTGTCATCTATTGAGGACACGGTTAACCTCCAAGAAGATAAAAACCACGTTTTCCAATGGGCAATGGAAAATAATATGATGTTCAATGAGGACAAATTCCAACTACTACGTTATGGAAAACTAGAGGCGATAATAACTAGAACAGAGTATACTACAAACTCTGATCATACAATAGAGCGGAAAAATAATGTGAGGGACCTGGGAGTGGTAATTTCTGAGGATTTCGCTTTCAAGGATCACACCAGTGTCACGATCACAACTGCAAAGAAAATGATAGGATGGATAATGAGAACGTTCAAAACAAGAGATGCCAAGCCAGTGATGGTTCTTTTTCAAATCACTTGTTCTCTCTAGGCTGGAATACTGCTGTATATTAACATATCCGTTCAAAACAGGTGAAATTGCACAGAGAATCTTTACTGCACATATAAGTTCCATCAAACACCTCAACTACTGGGAACGCTTGGAAGCACTTGACTTGTACTCGCTCGAACGTAGGCTAGTACAAGTCAAGTCCTTCTAGGAAAATCCTAGAAGGAATGATCCCGAATCTGCACAAAGAAATCACTCCCTACGAAAGTAAAAGACTGGGCAGGCAATGCAAAATACCCCTAATGAAAAGTAGGGGCGCCATTGGTACACTAAGAGAAAACACCAGAAGTGTCCGGGGCCCAAGACTGTTCAACAGCCTCCTACCAAACATAAGGGAAATTACCAATAGACCCCTGGTTGCCTTCAAGAGGGAGCTGGACAGATACTTAAAGCCGGTGCCGGATCAGCCGGGCTGTGGTTCGTACGTTGTATTACGTGCGGCCAGCAGTAACAGCCTGGTTGATCAGGCCCTGATCCACCAGGAGGCCTGGTCATGCACCGGGCCGCGGGGGCGTTGATCCCCGGAATATCCTCCAGGTGGACTCCAGGTAGGAGACGATTTCAGAAGACTGTCTGTGATAGAAAAATCATTATGTATTCATTATTACCTTTCCTGTATTTCAATCTTTGTCATTCTATCATTTATTTGTTTACCTCAGCGCCATTTCCGTCAGATAGAAGCGTGTCAACACAGTGATCGATCCTCCTAGGAAACATTCCATTTAAAACGACACATTACACAAAATACACTCTGTATAATCACTGAAACTCAGTGGGTGAACACTTTCTAATTAAATTAATTGTGTTAACACACACTTGGAAAGGCAATCAGCTTTACGTAAAACGAACAATTAAAACACACTGTGCAAACATTTTACGTAAAACACGCAATTAAAACATATTGTGTAAACACATTACGTAAATTACACACATTTAAAATATTCACTTTATGTAAAACACACAAAACTTAAAACACGCTATGTATACACTTTCCGTAAAACACATACAGTTAAAAAATACGCAAAATTAAAACACGTTATGTAAACAATTTACGCAAAACACACTGTGTAAAGACAATACGCATGAAACACACAAAATTAAAACATAGTGTTTAAACACTTTACATGAAACACACAAAGCACACTGTGTAAACACTTTTCATAAAATACACACAACTTTAAATATACTGTGTAATCATTATATGTATTTAAAACAGCACAAATGTCAGTAGTGTTACTGATTCCCTATGTGATATACATGTGTAGTTATTCCCAGCATGTTAGTACTGTGTACTACTGTACACAGTACTACTGTGTACTACTGTACACAGTACTACTGTGTACTACTGTACTCATAGTAACCGTTACGGATTCACCGCCTACCTACGTAAATCACTGACTTGGTGGCAGCGTTGTGGGCATGTATTAGGGAATTTACGCAGATTTAAGAAAATAGAGCCAGGTCGAGTGAGTGCCACCGGCGTCCCTCAAGCCAGCCACTCAGCCGGCTTCTTCAATCGTCCAGGCCAGTTTCTACAGCTCCCTGGCTTAGTTATCATGTAAATTGCTAACCTTCGAGGAGTTGATCCAGGTTTTGCAATTAAGCCAGCCAGTTAAGCCAGTCTATGGTAGAGAGCCTCAGTTAATCATCCAGCCTGTCTCTTCAGTCATCCAACCTGCTCCTTCATGCTGTGTGCATAGTTACGAGAATTCAAGTCAGCCAGCGTCGAGGGCTTAAGCCAGCTAAGCCAGAAGTAAACCAAACAAGTTCCTCTTTGGTTGTCTTCCATATCACCTTGTACTACCAGCTAAACGCTGGTCAGAGTGATATTCACCATCCCTGTGGTACAATTGTAGTTTTCCAAACTACCCCAGGCTTTCTCGTGAGTGTGGAGTGGGGTTGCCCAGGCGTGAGCGACACAGCCAGCCAGTGCGCCACCTACCACCACCAGCCACCCACCCACACAAAGCCTTACCCACCTGTGGTATTCTCCACTAGGGTTCTATCGCCCTTATTTCACCGCCCACATAGCAGGTCAAGAGTCTTTCATTCCTTCGTACCTATGCGCCATTGTTACAAAAGCCTAGCTGTGTGGATCATTGGATTATTTGCAATTTCATCGAAGATTCGAAGAGTGTGAGTGTATTGTGCTTACGACACCCTTGATCATCCCCCTCCACCACCACTGCCGCTTCTAGACTTCAATCAATAGTAGAGATAATTTTCTGTTTACAGACAATTATGTGTGTGAGACATTTCTACAGTGAATTGTATTATTCAGAGACTTGTGCCTTCAGTGTAGACTCCGTGTTTTCTTGTTCATTAATTTCAAATACTTTCCCAGTGTTATCATTCATTTTGGTGTCTCATTTTTTATATGTTCTTTTGTGTTAATTCTCTACACCTGACGTAAGTATTCATTTCTTGTGTACAAATTTATTCTTTGACTTGTGTACAGAATTTTTTTTTTTTTACTTTGGGTTCTTTCACTGTTGTGTTTTACACAATATGGTGTTGTGTATTATTATTTTCTTGTGTTTTGCCTCATTTTCATTGCATTTCCCTTGTGTTTTTATGCTAATTCTATGCATTACTTCATTTAGTGCATCATTCCCCTATGCACACTTAATTAAATTGGGAATTTAATTAAGTGTCTAACCTGTTTTCACTTTCCACAGACCATAGTGCCATATCTTCTGTGTCAAGACAGACCATAGTGCCATATCTTCTGTGTCAAGACAGATAATTGTTTTATTTTGCCAAACCAAGTCTAGTGCCAGAATATTTACGTATTAATTATACCTGTGAGTGATCTCTTGATGTTTATGTGATCCTGCAGCCAGTAAGTGTTAACTTTCTTCATTTTGTATATTGTGTCTTTTTTTTATTGATTTTATCAATATTTCTTTGAACAAATTCACTATTAGTGTACCTATTTAAAGTAAAGTGTTATCATTGTTTTGTTTGAGTTAAATTGTTTTGCCTAATTTGCAATTAAGGGTTAAAATGTTCAAGCTACATTGTTCCCAGTGCAATTTTTTTTTTATTGATAAATAGACTAATTCTGCAACTCACTTGCATTGTGAAATTTATTGTTCTGCAGTGATTAATCTCTTTCATAATTTTATATCGTATTTTGTGCAATATTTTATTTCAATCATTGTTTATTTCTACAAAGTGATACCATTATAATTCAGTGCAATCTTTTCAGTATTACAATTCACTTAGTTGTGTCATCATTACATATTAATTTATTTAGTGCCATTTTCTTTTTTAGAATGATTTTTCCCAGCATATTTTCCAATTGCATACAATTTAGTGATTCTATTTTATACTTTTTGCATTGATTTACAATTTTATTAGTAAATTTCTTTATTGAATTAAGAGTCAAGACAGCTCACTTTTGCAATTAACTCCAATTACAGTAAAATTTCCCTTTTCTTGCATTTTCAATGCGTTTCTTTATCAATGAGTTGTCCTTTCTCATGCAGTGTGTCTTAAACATTTTAAGTACTTATGTAATACTAGTTAAATATTTTTAATTTCAATTTTAACTACTTGTGTCATTTTTCTATAATTTTTATTATTCATCGTTCTTGCCTTCATTATTTTTGTACAAATTTGCAATTATATCTCACATACCTTCGAATGGTACTGTAGTAAATGGCGTCAATCAGGCCTCTCAGGGTGATGCTGTCCCTGCGGACATTCCTAATAGTTCTGTATCGACTGCTAGACCACATCAGACACAGAGACCCTATAGTTTTCCCCGTGACTCTCTTGATGCTTTGCCTTTGATCAATGGCCATGCGCATAATCTTGAAGCATTGTTTACTGCTATTCGTTCACTGGCTTACGCCCTCGTGGAAAGTCCTCCATCCGAGGAAAACCTTATCAAAATTGCGAAAGAAGCTCTTCGATCGCCTGCTGCCGTCCACGTTGTCAATCTTCTCGCAATGCAAGACTTCAGGAATCTTACTAGGTGGTCAGAATATGAGGAATTGATTAGTTCTCTTTTTGTGCCAGTGCCAATGGCTGATCCTTATGTCATTCTTTGGGAACTGGTGAATGCAACACTCATGACTGGTGGAACGTTGAGTGCATTTAATCATGTACATTCCTTGTGTCCCCAGGGTACTTTTCTGTGTATCAAACTTAATTTCACAACTCTGCCTCATTCAGCGCCGCCCCTCGTTTGTGCCACAGCACCCAATCATAGTAGACAACATTCACAGCAATCGCCCAAGACCAGTGTACCGAGTCATTATAACCCTCATAGTGTTTATAGTACATTCAGTACCCATAGTAAGAGGACTTGTTACAACCTCGGTTACCGTGGCCATATTTCAGTTAACTCTCCTGATAGTCACCCTAAGAGGCGTCATACTGATGACTACCAATCAGAATTGCCGTACTGTACTTATCATAGAATACATGGACATGACACATCTGAGTGCAATGCTCTCTACAACCATAGGTCCTCCAGATCTTTCCGTGGCCATTCCTACGCAGAACCAGGAGAGGAAATAAAGGTTGTGGTTTTCATACTAATAACCAGAACCACACTCATTCTTCCAATTCGGGGGAATTCGAGTGCCCCAGTCAAACCGCTCCATGGTGACAGTAGGTGATAATGAGTATTCCATCCCTGTTAGTAATTCCTTCAATGCCTTAAGCAGTCTTGAAGAAGAAAGTCTCGGTGATGTTGCTTCACACGTCTTTGACGAAGATATTTTTGGGGATGACATGGAACAAACCTTCTCTGATGAAAATCCTTCTTCTTGCTTGCACATAAATTCCAATGCAACAATAGGTCCCTTAGTACAAGCATCTATTCTTAATGTGCCCGTTCATGTGTTCATGGACTCTGGTGTGCAAGTCAATATTATCAGGTCTAGTATGTTTAAGGAAAAGCAGTTACAACATGTCCTTCTCGTAGAACCAACTCATGTGTCCTCCTTAGTGGTGTGGCCAGTTCTCGTTTGCATGTCCATGGTCGGACTTTCCTCACCTTTTTCTATCCAAGGTAGAGATTTTACTGCTTCCTTCCTTGTTGTCGACCAGATTAGTTTCCCTGGTGGTCTTTTACTTGGATTTGCTTCCATGAGAGATTTACGCATTGTACTAGATCCTTACCGATGACATGCACAAATTGATGACTTGATCATACCATTTTGGGGTTACCAGCTTGGATCTGAGATCTGCCATACTGCCAAAGAGTACAAAGTTCGGATTAAGTCCTTCCAGGCCAGCGCAATATCCAGTAACGTACCCAAACAATCAGGCACTGGTAATCCTGTCACTCCTGTCTGTGTTCCACCTACAACTTCAGGCATGCAAAATAGTGTCCAGTAGCCTCAGGTGTCTGAGAAACCTCAGACTACCTTGAGTGCTGAGCCTATCCCTGCAATGTCTGCTAGTTCAAGCAGTAGTTTCTCCATAGGGGACGCCTTGTAGGAAAACGACTATGTGAAACTAGTAATGCCATCTTTGTTGACGGCACATGCCGTCTGCAGAAAGACGTTTCTGACACAACTAGTGCGCTCACTAGAGTGTCTATTGTTGTCCTTCATGTTCCAGATTGTGATACCATCCTCATTGACAGTGATTCCTGCAAAGTAAAAGGTTTGTTTGTTGATCCATCCTTACATGTTATAAGAAAGAATAAAATCCATTTATTCTTTGCTAACACTTCCGGTCGCAGTGTTCACCTCAGAGCAAATACCAATATTGTTGACCCTGTTCACTATCCTTACGCTGTTCAGGTAGGGGATGAGGTGTCACCTGACCAGTGGGTCAGTGCTATTTCAACCGGGGAAGCCCATCCACTCCACTAGAGCAATCCATTCCACCAGTAGAGGAGAAAGACTTAGCTCCCACAGATAAACTGATCAATCAGATGCTTGAGGATGGTGTTATCGCACCTAGCAATTCACCCTGGAATGCGCTCCTGATCTTAGTACCTAAGAAGGACGGTACTTGGCTCCCAGTGATTGACTTTAAGAAGTTAAAGGCGAAAACAATTCCAGATCGCTTCCACTTCCTGTACATGGTGACCTTTTACATAATATCGGAGATAACAAAGTCTTCTCGACCCTAGATTTGTTACAAGGGTTTTGGCAAGTCCCTCTCCACGAGGACAGCCAAAAGGTAATTGCATTCCCCATTCCAACAAGCCATTATCAATTCCTCCGTATGGCTTTCGGTTTACGCTCTTCGCCTATCACATTCTCGAGGCTAATGACTAATATCTTTAGAGGCCTCATAGGTAATGCACTTATGGTGTACTTAGATGATGTGATTGTCATGTCAGAAGATGTGGATATGCACTTGAAAAGACTTGATGTGGTACTTGGTAAGCTTAAAGGAGCCAATTTAAAGATCAAACTGTCTAAATGTCAATTTTTCAGATCAAAAATAAAGTTTCTTGGTCACATAGGCACTCCTAGAGGGGTTACGACTGACCAAAGTAAAATAACTGCAGGATTAAATTTTCCATCTCCCAAAACTACTGATGTCGTAAGATCCTTTGTGGGCTTAGCAGGTTTATATAGATCTTTCATTGCTAATTTTTCTTCCATAGCAGCTCGTCTAACTGTGTTCCTTAAGAAAGATGCTCCTTTGTTTGGACCTTCCATTAAGAAAGAGCATTTCAAATGCTCAAAGAAAACCTAACATCTGCTCCAATTTTGAAATTTCCAGATTTTTCAAGTCTTTCTATCTGACAACTGATGCTAGTTAAATTGGCATAGGTGACATACTAGCTCAGAAAACCAGTAGCAAGTACAAGCAGTTGCATTTGCTAGCTGAGTCCTTACAAAGGCTGAACATAATTATAGAGTAACTGAGCAAGCAGCCTTAGCTATAGTGTGGTCTTTAAAGAACTTCCGATACATTATATATCAGTACTCTGTTAATGTCTTCACAGACCATGCCCCACTGAAACCTTTATTCCAGAATAAACAACCTACTGGAAGACTAGCCATGTGGTCCTTGACAATCCAAGAGTTCAATCTTACATTTGAACACTTAGTTGCAGATGCTTTATCGCGACATGTTAGTATAGTAGCTGCAGATCCTCCATTTAGTGCCGAGGACATAAATAATGCTCAAAGAACACATCCCATGTCGTCTGGTGTCATTCGATTCCTGCTCCAGGAAGATCTTATACTTACTGTGAAGCCACCAGCACCCATCAGTGACTTTGTCATGAACCACGAATTACTGTATCGTACAGCCGAGCTGGGTACTCTTATTAGAAGGGTATACCAGTTAGTAATTCCACAGTCACTAGTGAATGTATGGATCTTTCTGTAAACAAGCCAGATTGAAATACTTTTGGCCTCATATGACAACTGATATTACTGATATTACTCAGATTTTGGTTTTGATGCTATATCGTTCTCAAACTGTCTTTCAGTCTCTTGCTTTTTACCCTTGCATGTTTATTTTTGGTTATTCTGTCCACTTCCATGTTTTCCTGAGTTCTTTGCTTTCTATTTTTTCCGTGCTCTATCACTTTTAGCTTTTGCCTCTCTGCACCTCTAGTTGAACAATGGTCAGTTCATTTTTTGTCATTGCTTCTTCTGGTTCTGTTTATGATCTTTGTCTCAACCTCCACTTTCCCCATCCACGTTTCTGGTTCTGTGTGGGTCCAGGTTCACCCAGTCTGTTTCCTTGTGGGTAAAGTGTCCCACCTCTGTTGCTGTCTTCATCCTCCGTCATGGTCTCCTGCTGTTGAGTAACTCACTTGAGAGAATGTTAATGCTCTGCAATTTAAGTGCGTACCAATAGGGCAAGCTGCTGAATATCCATTCGCTACCACAACATTATGTTGAAACTTTCGTTTCAGACTAACTATTATCAGGTTTCCGAATACTATCACTTATCACTATTGTATAATCCTCACACTTCACACCAAATGTTAAACAACTTGCCACATTTGTATGTAAATGCAAAGTATTATATTCATAAAAATGTTTATTTTATAAAAACATTAATCTTTAATGAATGAACGAGGGAAATATGATAAAAATACAAATTTGATGTAGCGCATGTTTCAAAAATGTTATGCAGTTTATTGAAATTCATAAAAACTAACATTGGTACTAAATACAATTTCTCTTGGCTAATCACAGAATGTAAATATAATTTCAAACACAGCTGAGCGCTAAATATATAAATTAACTTCATTTTTAATTTATGTCACTGTGAATATATATCAGTGACACTACGTTTCACAGTACAGTCATCACTTAAATGACACAGTACGTTCGATATCACTCCACTGTCGTTGTATGTAACTTTCTATCATATTAGTCCACATAACACTGTATCTTTGTACCACTGACACAATGATGCGCTGTAATATTATCGTGATATATTTTCGGAGAAACTTACATGACATTTTATCGATAGTGTTTCCTGCGTCCGTGTTGTATGTTATTAGTGTTTCCTGAGTCCGTGTTGTACGTTATTTTTTAATTACTTCCTGCTGACTTACCCTTTCTGACTAAGTAACCACCTGATTCCTATGATGGTTACTTCCTACCTTGCCCAGTTTCGTATTTTCCCAAGCTCTAAGTACCCTGATTCTAGGGTTCAGGATGTCTATCAGCAGTAAATTATGTACTATATGAACGTGTTCAACTCACCGCTCCATCATCATCAAAAGTGTTGCAGTTTGCGCCGCATGTTTACCACCTAGCTGATATAATTAATACTTGTTCTATCATAATTAATAACGAACATTTGCCTCCTTGAGTATAAGAGTACTTAGAATAACTTTCATGCTCTTAGAATATATAAAAGAATTGACAAGGATTCGAACTGTGGTCGTTTCAAGAAGCAGTTACAAAGGATGATTTTACAAAACAGAATTCTATGACCTAAATATTTTTATTAGTGGCCCCAGCTGTTACTATACTGTCTTACCCAACAGCAACTGAAGCTTTCTTGGAACATTTATTCTCATTCCCCTAAAGCCATTTAGTCTTTAAACCTAAGATAAATTGTATTAAACGACTGTGATGGTATAAACAGAACATGGACAGGGATTCGAACGGTAGTCCTAGAAGCAGCAGACCTAATGCTGTGAAATCATTTGAGTCGTAACAGCGATGTGCTTCTACATACAAGGACCACGATACGATAAGTGTATATTCCTCTGATCCGTTAATGTTTATTACGATTTAATTATAATCCTTTGTGTGGTATGAGAATAAATGAGGCTGTGGTATGAGACAGTAGGGTCATAGTGCCGCTGATTTAAACAACTCAAAAAGTGAAATGTGTAAAATCCTCCTGCATGACCTCAGTGGCAGAGTGGTAGCAATGTTGAGCATGCAATGGCCACGAAATGACTTCCTTTTAGTTTTCTGTTTATTCGTAGACAGTCGTTTATTATGATTTTCTCTCGTCAAGAAACGTTGCCTAATTTTCACCCAAGCAGCGAATGTTCAATGTTTCTGCTGACTGACAAGGTACTGTGCTCACTGGAAAACTCTACTTAATAACTTTCTGAATTTGTCCCATCAATCATTGTCTAGCAAGACGCTTTTATAACTATGTATGTAATTAAATGGTCTATAACAAAATGGCATGATGATGGAATGGGTAGTTTATTTTTGGCCCTTGTTTACTCTTTTTCACTTTCATTCATCAGAGTGAAGGTAAAAATGATAATTAACATCAAAAGGTATGTAAATAGAAATGCATACAGTTTTCAATAAGGAGACATTTTACCAAACAGGTGTTTTATCAATTCAATACAAAGAGAGTACGGCAGAATTAACCATGGCGGAGGTCAGGTGCTGTAAGAGAAAGATCAAGCTAGTGATCAAGTCTTGTTTTCCTTAGATTGATGTCGTTGAACAAGGGTTAATGATGAGCCTTCTAGTATTTTAAGCGATGATTGATGCGTCTAACCAGCGTCTACTGTACTGATCTGATGCTCCAGTGATTAGTATGATATTAGGGAAGTCAAAATAGTATAGATTTATATAGAAAAGTAATGCAATCGCATACACAATATATTCACCAAAATATTTTGCCCTGCCCATTCTATCAACAACTATAGAAGGAAAGCTGATTAGCAGTGACAAATGCCATAAATGTTCATAGTTCAGTCTTCCAACTGAAATTACACAAAACATTGCTCAGGCAAAAACCCAAAGTGAGTGTTTCTCTGCGTGATCCGAAAAAGATTTCCAGTAATACATAAGCTGAGGTAATGCATCTTAACGCAAGAGACAGGAATGTGACATAAGCTTAATGTTGTGTTGAAGATCTGATGGGAATCAGTAAAGGCAGTCACAAACACACTAGCATCACAATATCTTCAATGTAAATTGCAAACAACGACCTACAAAAACAAAAATAATTTAAACACTTCACTAATAAATATCACCTTGTAAGTTGAAAGCCATTCTGAAGAGGCATTCTCTAGTTACCTCAGATCAGAATCTCAAAATACACCAGCACTTTAAGTTTTTGGAGCAAGTTGGCTCAGGCTTTTATAAATTATAATATCAAAACCAGTATTTCAATACTCACACTTCCTTCAGTAATAATAATAACTTGGGACCTCCACAAGACAAAATAATTTAGAAGTTATTTACGTTTAATGACAATCAGAGGAGGCAATCTCCCAATCTTTGCATGAAAACAGTTATTTTTAAATAAAACTGGTAAATTAAAACTTACAAACCCAGAACAGAAGTAAAGGTTACTTTGATAAAAATTCGTGAGCATTTAACGTTTGAACCCGACCACAAGTTGCATTCATTAGACAATTTACCAGTTATACTTTTATTGTTTACATTATTAAATTGGGAAATATGCTCCTACACAGTCAAAATCCAAAAATATTTAATACATTTCCTGAGACAAGTCCTCCAATAAAAACCGATGGAATTCCTAAAAGGCAAATACAAATTATTTAATGGAAAATAATACCTCACCATATCATAATTAAATTTGCATAATAGCACCTACACATTAAAATTAAAGCCATCCATCCCTAAGTAGAATAAACCAGTGTTGAAATGATGAAGAAGAAAAAAAAAGACAAGACTCTGCTAGTTGACTCTGCCCAGTGCGGTCACAGCAGCTCTGACTCTTCGTATTCTGGCTCCCTACGATCCCCGTTGGGGAGAGGAATTTATACGTTCATCTCCATCCTTGCTTGGACATCACGATGAGTTATGCAAATCGTGCCAAGATCAAACCCAACAGTGGCACTGTGAATGATTCATCGAAACTTGCTCTGGCAGTTGTTGTTAGAAGCGTGCTACAGGTGAAGTTCAACACAATATTGACGCTGAAGGAAGCATTTATTGTCGTGTGTAACGATGATGAAGATGCAGAGACGCTACTCACTACAACAGCCACCACCACTCTCACTACAACAACCACCACCACTCTCACTACAACAGCCACCACCACTCTCACTGCTCGAGGATTTACTGTCATGTCATCTCCAGCTCTCGGGGCAAGGAGGTCAGTCTTCCTTAAGAAACTTGATAAGCTTCTTACAATTCAACCTATCGACGAACTCAAGACATCCATTGAGGATCAAAACTCATGGGCCACAGTGGAGAGCATCATGAAAATACCTACAGCTTCATCCATGCTCAAGATCACGTTCACTGATGTAAACATGGCTGCCACTGCATTGGCTGAAGGTCTTGCTGTTTATTATTACTTCGTCAGCCCCACCTGCATCGAAGCTGAGAGATACCACTACATTTCTCACTGTTGGACTTGTTACTCGTATACACGCAACACCAGAGACTGTCCTGTGAAGGAGAAGAAGTTTTGCACTACATGTAGTAGTGAAGGACATGATTTTAGATCCTGCACCGCCGCTGTTCCACCAACACCATCTTGCATGAACTGTAAAAACAATAATCATCACACTCTAGCAGCAAAATGTCCCACTCACAAAGATATTATGAAGACGACCCAAGAAGCAGCACAGAAAAAGTCATCTTCAAGGTCACCCACCTATGCTGCTATTACGAAACTACAAGCTACCACAACAAAAATTCTCAAAGCTTCTACTCAACCTACCACTACCACCATCGCACCTGACTGTGACCCAACCACCATCTATTATTGTATTGTTTATGCACACATGCATAACGTTGCTGTTCCTGGGACTTTCAACACTTCCATTAATGAACTCTTCAAGTTAAACAACATGGCAGAGTTCACCTTCCCAGCTTCTCCACCATCATCTCTGATACTCAACACCAACCAGCATCCTGTCGTCGTTTCTCCACCTGCAAATCACTCTCAAGCTGTTGCTCCACCACCATCACCACCTACTTCAAGTGATGTCACTCCGTCCACAGCCAATGAAATGCCTCTGTTATGTCCACACGTCTCAAGAACCAACCAATCAGGGACCTCCTTGCCTCCAGCTGACTCACTTGCCGCTGACCAATCAGAGACTTCCACATCCATATTATCCACTGCTGCTAAGAAGACTAGACCATCATCGCCTGCACCAACATCTGCTTCACCCACCGATGTAGTATAGGACACTTCCAACCGTTTCCTCCGATGGAAGACCATCATTTATTATACAAATACGGAGTGCTATATCAATAACATAAATCCAGCCACCATGATTATGTATCTACGTAACGGGAACATCAAGTTTACCAACATACGTGGCTCCCACATATCTTTCTCCGAACTCATCGAGATCTTGGAACAGATAAGAGAAGACCCACATATTAACTACAAAATCTCGAGAGTAAGAGTTGTCTCCACATCAACATTTAAAAACATCAAGAATGCATCTGAAGACTCCACTATAACTGAGGCTTGAATCGACCAATCACAGTGAAGCAGCCTTCCCTCGTCCTCACCTTCTGCCGCTGACAGCAACCAATCACCATCTAGCTTCAACATTCCTCCACTCGAGATACAGCCAACTTGCCGCCTTCTGTGTGTTCTCCTGCCTCAGTGTTGCTGTTCCAATGGCTTTACAATGCTTAGCGGTTGGGTTTAGTCCTGACTCTTTTTCTTCGACTGCAGCCATTCCTCTCACCGGCTATTCTTCATCTATCCCCACTTCCCACTTCGTTCGTAAATGATGAAGCTGATCAGTAGAGGCTTTCTAAAGTTATCACTTGGTAACTGAAATCGGAATGATGAACATGAAACTGACCAGAGGTCACCCTCACATGCCGATTGTTTTATGAAATTTCATCGCTGTTTAAAATTTGAAGCCTATCGTATAGTACATTCTGAAGTTATATTCATAAACCCTGCTGGATGATATTGGATTCTGGATCATTGAACGTAAAAATGTGACCACTTTGGAATAACAGCTGACAAATGAAAAAAATAAATAAATAAATTGATTACATTCTTCAATTTTAGCAAAGGTCATAAAAACGTGAGATTTCAATATTTGATAGTTTTCTTTTCTAAGAAATATTTAGTTTTAAATTCTGTATAATATAACATATAATTTTTTTTTTTTTAGAAACTTAATTTCTATATAATTTCCTCATCAAATTTGGCAGATGGCACCAACACATCTCAAATTCAGTACAAAATTAGTTTCAGTTATGATGAGGATTAAACCCGATCAGAAAAAGTGTTCACTAGTTGCTACATGGAAACCAATGCTCCATAGTCAGGAGCAAAAGACATTTCCAGGCTGAGATACTCACCACCTCAAAACTACGTCTTTGAGGGTGAGGGATTGATTATATTTCTACTACTTCTGCTTCCTTATCTGTATTCGACTGAAGTAGCCTACTGTGTAGGAGAAAGGTATCGCAATAAAGATACCTAACTATTGCACATGTGTCTTTTCACATTCATATTCAGATTTCAATGTAATGATCTTGTACTTCTACCTAAAGGTTCTTCTATTTCGTAAAGGGAATTCATTATAAAATCTTGCTTTATTCAAAATTTTGAATGTTTGGTTCAAACTGAAAAAATTATTAATGGTTTTATTTTGGATTTTTGATTGATTTATAATTTCACACATTGAGTCAGCTGTTATATTCCAGAACCAGAAACGTAAGCGGAAAAACTGACTATCACTTTAAAAATGTTTCACCTGCCAGAAATAAAATAGTTTATGTGAGAGTCATCAATACGTGGCACTGATTTACTAAATAAGTCATGACCGACACGGATAACAGACAACTGTGACAAGTACCTCGATGCCTTTGACAGACTGCAGTCCCCAAGTTTAGTTTTAGTAAAAGAATTATAACATTAGATCTCTTTCTTCGGTTTTACAAGTATTGAATATTTAGAGCGTCTTAAAGAGCGTAGTTTGACTGCAGCTTTATAATCGGGCAATGAAGATGTAAATATATCGTAACACAGTATTATCACTGTTTAACAGTGAACAATCAGAATGACACTAAAAATACTCTTTGCTAAGTGATGACCTTGGAAATTTAAGTGAAGATATTGAGTGAAAAGAAAAGGTACGTTAATTCATATCGTCTTCTTTGAATATCCAATTTCGTTGCCAATGAGGCTAAATATCATCTAATATGCTGTGTGTGTTTCTAAATACAGTGAAATTTGATGCCGGGAACATTATATTAGATTTTTGTAATTAGTCTGTTTTGCTGATCTTTAGAGACAACCTGAAGCAGAACCTCAGACTGGTAACATTTTCCATCAACAATGTCTATAATAATTACTGTGAACTGATAATTGCATTTGGTATTGTTTCTGCACGTAGCAGCTTCTCTAATGTGCTAAGTCATTTAGAAATAAACTCATCGTGTATTTTGAAAAGAATACAGAATTTGAGGCAAGTAAAATCAAGAAAGATTTTTTTATGCCTCTGCCTGAGGTCTCAAAAGAAACTGCAATGAACAAATTAATTTATGTATCTGAAAGCAAGCATGAAATAAAATGAGAATATGTTATTCAAAACATTTTAGCTACAAATGACATTTGTAATTTGTATTGATCTAATTATCATTTGAGGAATACGGTAAAATTAATTATTAGAGAAACTATAAGTTATACAAAATTTGATGTTGTAAATGCAAAGAATCCTAAATTAATTATAACACAGTCATTGTTCCTATTGCTTAGCAGATTACATCTGAAAATAAACATACCACGGGTGGGGCTCGAACCCGCGGTCAGAGAGTCTCAAAACCCCACCCGTGGTATGGTTTGTTTGTGAATCGTGTCATTACGATTTCGTGAGTCAGAGTACATCTGTTTCGTTAAATGGAACAACTTTGATCCCAAATCATATTGGTCTTGATATTTCAGAGCGGCTTGAAACCGTGCACCATGCAGCTTGGTATTACGCTAGTTACGAATGTGCTAAGCATTTAAATTAGCAGGATAAACGCTAGACTATGATGATATAGAGCAAATAGTAATGTATTAACCCCTCGCAGTATGACTCCTTGTGATTTTGTGCAGTTTGCAAGGGATTTCATAAACATCATAGAAAAAAACAGATTAATCTTACAAATCTTGTTGCATATCAGGAAAGTAATAGTAAAGTGATTAATATTAGCAAAAACACTGCAATAGGAAATGAAAGATCTATTGCCACACACATTCCATCCGATTTCCATCAAATATTATCCTGCGGCTTTACCAGCAGGAAACAGCAATCTGTACCAGTTGTTAAGTATAAATGGTGTAGCCATGATGATACCGATGAGTCTGTTATTGAAACCAAGTGTACTGATTTGTCGTGGATCAAGACAAGATTGTCTGAGTGTGACCAAGTTGCTTTTCCGTGGACATGATTCAATCAGATAGTCTCAGAAGTTGTTCTTACTAGATATATACCAATCATTCCTGCACCAGCAGATGACATGAATAAAGTCTACACAGTTGTATCAAGGAACAAATATATTTTTGAATCATAAGAAAAACAACACACTGTTATTACATGTGACTAGGCTCTTTGTTGTAAGACAAAATTGGTTTTGTGGCTATTTCTTGACGAAATCAGTAACACGATAGTCAGACTTGGTGGTTTTCACATAATATTGAACTTCATTAAATCAACAGGGCGACACCTTGAAGATAGTTTAGTGTATCTGGATCTAAAGTGGTGTGTATAGAGGGAATACAGCGGGGAACATTATGGATACGAAGCATACAACAAGGCTGTAAGTGGTCACAAGTTAGCCAAGTTAACAATAGACTCACTTTTACGATACAAAGAACACTACTGATGACATCAGATTATATAATGATGAGATTGTGACCAATTTTAATGGTCAAAACATAGACAAATGAGAGGCATCTTATGGAAAGACGCACAAGCTTGAACATGGATGTCATTATTTGGCTAATAGAATTTGAGGAGGATCATGCGGATAGGCCAACTTTTAGGTACTTGATAAACAATATAGTTATAATCTAGATTCTCTCCTTCGTGCTGAGACAGAAGGGCAATGGGTACTACATTTGCTTTCATTTGAGAGGACGATCCCTTGGTTTGCTATTTATAATCACACAAAATAATTGTCATTGGTTAGTCTCACCTTCAAAGATTACAACAGTGTAGCTATCATATCAGCGAGGAAAATGATAGGATGGATAATGAGAACATTCCAAACAAGAGATGTCATGCCAATGGTGATCCTTTTAAAGTCACTTGTTCTCTCTACGCTGGAATTACTGCTAGATACCAACAGCCCCATTTAAGGCAGATTAAATTACAGATCTAGAGACAATACAGAGAAACTTGACTGCACATGTTAGTTTAAGCAAGCACCTTAATTGCTGGGAACGTTTGAAATCCCTTGAACTGTACTCCTTGGAACTTAGGCGAGAAAGATGCATTCTAATCTTAACCTGGAAAATTGTAGAGGAACTGATCTGATATCTGCAAACATAAATCAGTTCTTGCGAAAGCAAAACACTAGGCAGATGGTGCAACATACACCCAATGAAAAGCAGGGGTGCCATGAGGAACTGATTAAGTGTATGGGGCCCAAGACTGTTCAACAGCCTCTCATTATACATGAAGGGAATTACCAAAAGACTTCTAGGTAGACTCCAGGTAGTCTGTTAGTTCACAAATAACCCGCATATAGGAGAGAGGAGCTTACGACGACGTTTCGGTCCGATTTGGACCATTTACAAAGTCACACTGTGACTGCAAATGTGACTTTCTAAATGGTCCAAATCGGACCGAAACGTCGTGGTAAGTTCCTCTCTTCTATGTGAGAGTTATTTGTGTATTGTTCCAGTCACGGTATTGTGCCTTTTGTTATTTAGTCTATTAGTTGTTATGCGGCTACACTTAACATCAGCTTAACACATTCATCAGCAACTTGTTCACAAAGAAAATTACTGAAAAAAGGATAAATTAGAAATTTTCTCAAGTATCATCTGATGAGGCTCTACAGCATATTGACAAAATATCATGAGTGATGGAATCTGTGACGTCACAAGGCAGGGGGATAACTGGTGCCAGATTTATTATGGAAAGGGAAGATTAGAAAAAGCTAATGCTCACAATGTTCACATTGAATGTGGATGAACAAGTAAATGTGCATAACGTCATTTTGAGTTTGGACGAACCAGATTAAGAAGATATGAAAAAGCTGTATAGAGGCTGATTACGGAAATGAAGGAGTTGCATATCATCACTCCTAGCAGGGAACATCAGAAACACTTCATATGCCTAACTTTAAATGATTCCGTTCTAGAATAACTCTTCTAGTAAATAAATACTGATTGCATAAAAAATCGTTGTCACTGGTGGAATCCTTTATAACCACGAGACTTGTTGAAAAGCCTAAGAACTTTTATGTTATACATGGATCATATACAATACCGATGAAAATTAGGCACACATACAACATCAGATTATTTACGACTACGGTGCTCTTCACACCACCTCCAAGGCTGAGGTACTCATTACATACTTCTACTGTCTTCAAATTATGTCTTAGAATTTGTATTGATAAAGCCACTGGATGGCGAAACATCTACATTAATGATACCCAGATTTTGCATAGGTGTCTAATTTTCAAATTTTATGTTACAATAGTCCCTAATAAAATCGAGTTCCATCAGATAAGGGAAATAAAAAGAAGTCAACACAGCAAGAGATCATCTTCAAAAAAAAAAAAAAAAAATTGTGGCAGAGGTTAATTCAGACAATATCTTACTGCATGAAATGTCCACAGTGCCACGAGGTCTAGTTAGTGCCAACCATAAATTTCATAAAACAGATGAATCTCATTTGGTGGAGCTTCTGATTAAAAAACATGAAGATTTTATAAAATTTGCATTATAGTAAAAATATGCATAGGTACAACCAGACCAAGCCACATGGGGATGGAATTCTATAGCTCTAGATCCTTCGCACTCTCGTGCGTCGTCAGGGGTTGTGCAATGTTGAAAAAATAGCTACCCAACACCCACCTCCTGTCCCTTCACACTACTTTTGGAATTAGGGGAGGGAAAACCTCGGACGGTGACAGAAAAAGAGTTACAAAATAAAAAGGGAAAGCTGTAATCAGTCCCAAACCGAATCTAATCGATATAAACTGATCTAGTGACATATGGGTTCATTTTACTTAATTCGTTAATTAAATGTCTGTCAGCCAGGTCTACATCTCTATCGTATCTTTATGGTTTGATTAAGACCCATAAACCATGGATCCCAACCCGTCCTATTATATAATTTTAGTAGGCTCGGCTGCATAGAACCTATCCAAATGCCTAGTTAGCTGCTCATATTAAAAATAATGGTATTAGAGAGAGGCTCCAGAAATTAAATTTATCACATGACTTTACTCTTGTGAGTCTCTATCCCTGATATACTTACATATATTAAAGACTGTCATGATATCTTGTATATATTTCATCTCTTTGATAATACGACCTTGCTAGTATCTTCGTTATTAGCTAAATCGAAGCTACTGGATCTTGGTATTATTATCCTATTCATCTTTCATCATAACACAGTATTATTTTACCAGAACGGTATATATTTAATATATTTGGCTATGAGTGTTATATGTAAAGCATGTAATTGCTAGTACGCAGTTCACGCATGTTGTTTGGTCGTGACGTCACAAGTTGGTGCCAAATACGTAGTTATATTACTTGATCCGACGTGACTTGTGGTGCACTAGGATTTGTCTAGGCAGTGTCTCACTTGACTTAGCAGAGAGAGAGAGCACCTAGTCTCTGATTATAGATATTGTAGCCATTCTCACGCTATTAAGCTAGAGGCTCATATCTAGCCTGGACATGATAATAAGCAGCCACTTGATCATTGGATTTTGATTGTCTTTACGGTATAAGCCAGAACTGTTCTACTGAGTGATACCCCAGTGAATTATCTTTGAAAAGACGGCCAGTCAGAAACCGTATTTGTGTTTATCGTGCATTGTAGTATTTTCGTATTGTACTTCACTAATACTGAAGGTTCAGTGTTTAAGAATGTGTTAACTTCCTTTAGAAACTTAAAGGAACCTTAAACAGTGCAAAGACAAGGCATAGCCATGGGGAATCCACGTAGCCCTTCTCAGTAACTTGTATATGGAATTCTACGTGACTAGACTATTTAAAGATATCCTCGCAAGTAAAGATAGGTGATTCAGATACGTAGACGATGTGTTTTGCCTGTGGCCAAGAGAACGTAATATTAATGAGTTTCATTCTAGATTCGATGGTTTAGTAACCGCAATTAAGTTCTCAACAGAGCACGAAGTTGATAACAAATTACGATTCTTTGATATTCTAATCCTTACTGTTGACAAGAAGTTTAGTGTTCAGGAAATCAACTAATGTCTCATCATACTTTCACATTATTCCAATCATGAACTTAGTGTTAAGAGGAGTGTTTTTCTTACATTATTCTTGAGAGCTTTACGTATTTGTAGCCTGGAAGATTTTGATGACAATTAATAAGATATTCAACATAGCCACTAAACTGAGATGTCATAGGGGATTTGTTGAAAAGGCGTTAATGGCAGCAAAGAAGACTTTCTACAGGACTGAACCTTGGGAAGTGCCTTTTAGGAAAAATATGTAGGTTTTGCCTTACAGTGAGAATCTGGCCAGCCTGAGTGATGCATTAAAAAAGTTCAATGTAAAAATGGTCTTCAAGAACATCACGACAGTGAAGCAGTTGATTAAGAATGCACCATTCAATATAGATAATGGTGTTTGCAAGGTCCCATGCACTCTATATTCTCATACGTCGTGCAGACAGCTAAATCACTTGAAATCAAACCAACATCAGTATTCGGTAAGGACAGCTCAGGAATCAAATGCCATTTTAATCAGGTTAGTACTTGCAATCATCGGCCGGGATGGCAGAAGCCCAGGTCTTTGTGCATAATAGTTCCACTATGGAAAGGAACATAATTAAGTCCTCTCTCATAAAACATGCTAAGGAGTGAATTTTATAATTCAAGTCATGGAATGTACACACTGGACTCATATTTATTAGAGTCAATTTTGCACAGTCTTAATCAAGGACGCTTAACAAAAACCCTAGATTGCTCATATTGCAACAGGTCCTCATGAAGACCTGTTACATAATGATGTTAAACAGTGTTCTCCACACCCAGTCCTGTATAGTTTATTCGTCGGAGATGCCGCCCGTCTGGGTCGCCATATATTGGGAACACCAATAGGAATGGTGTAGTTGAGAGTTTCCTCCTGTTAGCAGTTAATTTATCTGGTTTCATTTTGAGGGTAGATTCTGATAGACTGTTTCCTACATTTCTCAAGTTTTCGTATACTGTATTGAGGATTTACTGTAATAGGGTAGGTAAAATTTGGATAGTAAATACCTAAGAATCTATGTAGAGAATTTTTTTCTGCTGACACTTTCTGGAACATTCTCAGACATATGATAATATAGGATGACAACTGGCTCATCAGATTCATATAAAGATAAGTTACATAAAGCTTTAGTTTATAGGTGTATTAAAATAATTCCAAATTGCATTAAATCAGTTGATATCGATTAAATTCTGATTTGGGCTGATTGACGACTTCCCTTATTATTCCGTAAGTTGCTTTCTATCAGCCTCTAAAGTGCCCCATCTTCTTACCCCGAAAGTGAAGGGAAGAGACAGAAGGTGAGTGTTCGGATGCTTATGACTATTATGACATATATATATATATATATATATATATATATATATATATATATATATATATATATGTCGTGCCGATTAGTAAAATATGCGATTTTGGCTTAAATGCAATTTTGCTTCAACTTGCCATATAAGACAAGTGAAAATTTGTGTATGCAATAATTTCGCCAAAATCCTTCTGAACATAACGAAAAAATATATTTCATTGTGTTTGTTTATTATTAAATAAATGTTAACGTATCTAAAATATATTTAGCTGGGTTAGGCTAATTTAAATTGCGCTTGTTGTAATAAGGTTAGGTAGGTTTTCAAAGTTTCTCTTGGTACAAAATTATAAATTCTTACATTAACATAAATGAAAAAATATATCTTTAAACGTATAAAGAAAATTTTGAAAGACTCTAATTAGATGATTCTTACCTGAATTGAAGTTTACTAATGGCACGACATATATATATATATATATATATATATATATATATATATATATATATATATATATATATATATATATATATATATATATATATATATGATATGCGTGCTACGACCTTAGGTACAGTAAACTTGGCATTTTGGACTTAAATACAACGCTCACCTTGCAGCATATAAGACAAGTTAAAATTTCGTGTATCAATAATTTCGACCAAAATTTCAATCTGAACCTAGACAGGAAACAAATAATTTCTTGTGTTGTTTCTATTAAATAATTTAACGACTAAAACATATTTAGTTGGTTACAAATTACATTGCCTTGGATCAAGCTTAGTAGCGTTATTCCAAGAGCCACTTCAGGCAGGAAGGCTTACAGCTTTTCATCTCATCCATGATATACTGACACAACTAAGAGATTTTGAAATGACTAATTCGCAAGAGCAGGCGAAATATTCACAAACTGATCTCTGGCCGACGGAGACTCACCTACGAACTTATGATAGGAACCAGTGTTTACTCGATCGTCCACACTGGACCAATACCTTTGGCTTAAATAGCAACGCTCACCTTGCCATATAAGACAAGTGAAAATTTGTGTATGCAATAATTTCGCCAAAATCATTCTGAACATAACGAAAAAATATATTTCATTGTGTTTGTTTATTATTAAATTAATGTTAACGTATCTAAAATATATTTAGTTGGGTTAGGCTAAATTAAATTGCGCTTGTTGTAATAAGGTTAGGTAGGTTTTCAAAGTTTCTCTTGGTACAAAATTATAAATTCTTACATTAACATAAATGAAAAAAATATATCTTTAAACGTATAAGAGAAAATTTGAGAAAGGACTTAATTTTAGATGAGTTCTTGCTAATTGACCAGTTTTACTTAATCTGCACGACATAGAGAAGTGTAGAGGAGAGAGAGAGATTTTGGGAAATGTTGAGTGAGTGTATGGGGAGTTTTGAACCAAGTGAGAGTGTAATTGTGGTTGGGGATCCTAATGCTAAAGTGGGTAAAAATGTTGTGGAGGGAGTAGTAGGTAAATTTGGGGTGCCAGGGGTAAATGTAAATGGGGAACCATTAATTGAGCTATGTGTAGAAAGAGGTTTGGTAATAAGTAATACATATTTTATGAAAAAGAGGATAAATAAATATACAAGGTATGATATAGCACGAAAGGAAAGTAGCTTGTTGGATTATGTATTGGTGGATAAAAGGTTGATGGGTAGGCTTCAGGATGTATATGTTTATAGAGGGGCAACAGATATATCAGATCATTATTTGGTTGTAGCTACAGTTAGAGTAAAAGGTAGATGGGACAAAAAAAAATGGCAACAGCAAGTAAGAGAGAGGTTAAAGTGTATAAACTAAGGGAGGAGGAAGTTAGGGTGAGATATAAGCAACTATTGGCAGAAAGGTGGGCTAGTGCAAGTAGTAGTGGGGGGGTTGCAGAGAGTTGGGATAGTTTTAAAAATGCAGAATTAGAATGTGGGGCAGAAGTTTGTGGCTATAGGAGGGTGGGTGCAGGAGGAAAGAGGAGTGAGTGGTGGAATGAAGAAGTAAAGGGTGTGATAAAAGAGAAAAAGGTAGCTTATGAGAGGTTTTTACAAAACAGAAGTGTTAATAGAAGAGCAGAGTATATGGAGAGTAAAAGAAAGGTGAAGGGAGTGGTGAGAGAGTGCAAAAGAAGAGGTGGTGAGGTGCGTGAGGCATTACGTAGAATGAAAGGGGGTAAAGCAGCTGGAACTGACGGGATCATTACAGAAATGTTAAAAGAAGGGGGGGATATAGTGCAGGAGTGGTTGGTATTTTTGTTTAATAAATGTATGAAAGAGGGAAAGGTACCTAGGGATTGGCAGAGAGCATGTATAGTTCCTTTATATAAAGGAAGGGGGATAAAAGAGAGTGCAAAAATTATTGGGGAATAAGTTTACTGAGTATACCAGGTAAAGTGTATGGCAGGGTTATTATTGAAAAAATTAGAGGTAAGTCAGAGAGTAGGATTGCAGATGAGCAAGGAGGCTTTAGAGTGGGTACAGGATGTGTAGATCAAGTGTTTACAGTGAAGCATATATGTGAACAGTATTTAGATAAAGGTAGAGAAGTTATTATTGCATTTATGGTCTTAGAAAAGGCATATGATAGAGTGGATAGGGGAGCAATGTGACAAATGTTGCAAGTGTATGGAATAGGTAGTAAATTACTGAAGGCTGTAAAGAGTTTTTATAAGGATAGTGAGGCTCAGGTTAGGGTGTGTAGGAGAGAGTGAGATTACTTCCCGGTAAAAGTAGGTCTTAGACAGGGATGTGTAATGTCACCATGGTTGTTTAATATATTTATAGATGGGGTTGTAAAAGACGTAAATTCTAGGGTGTTGGGGAGAGGGATGGGATTAAATTATGGAGAATTAAATGCAAAATGGGAGTTGACACAGTTACTTTTTGCTGATGATACTGTGCTTATGGGAGATTCTAAAGAAAAGTTGCAAAGGTTAGTGGATGAGTTTGGGAGAGTGTGTAAAGGTAGAAAGTTAAAAGTGTACATAAATAAGAGTAACGTGATGAGGGTATCAAACGATTTAAATAAAGAAAAAATGGATATCACATTGGAGAGAGGGATTATGGAAGAATTAGTAAATGTTTTCAGATATTTGGGAGTTGACGTGTCAGCTGAAGGGTTTATGAAGGATGAGGTTAACCATAGAATTGATGAAGGAAAAAAGGTGAGTGGTGCGTTGAGGTATCTGTGGAGACAAAAAACGTTATCCATGGAGGCAAAGAAGCGAATGTATGAAAGTATAGTGGTACCAACACTCTTATATGGGTGTGAAGCATGGGTTGCAAAAGCTGCAGCGAGGAGGAGGCTGGAGTTAGTGGAGATGTCCTGTCTAAGGGCAATGTGTGGTGTAAATATTATGCAGAAAATTCGGAATGTGGAAATTAGGAGAAGGTGTGGAGTTACTAAAAGTATTTGTCAGAGGGCTGAAGAGGGGTTGTTGAGGTGGTTTGGTCATTTAGAGAGAATGGATCAAAGTAGAATGACTTGGAGGCGTATAAATCTGTAGGGAAGGAAGGCGGGGTAGGGTCGTCCTAGAAAAGGTTGGAGGGAAGGGTAAAGGAGGTTTTGTGGGCGAGGGCTTGGACTTCCAGTAAGCATGTGTGAGCGTGTTAGATAGAAGTGAATGGAGACGAATGGTTTTGGACATGACGATCTGTTGGAGTGTGAGCAGGGTAACATTTTGTGAAGGGATTCAGGAAACCAGTTAATTGATTTAGTTGGACTTGAGTCCTGGAAATGGGAAGTACACTGCCTGCACTTTAAAGGAGGGTCTGGGATAGTGACAGCTGAGAGGACTATTCTCAGCTGTCCTATCGACTTCTTAAGACAGTGATTATGTATGAGTGTGGTGAAGTGTTGAATGATGATGAAAGTATTTTCTTTTGGGATTTTCTTTCTTTTAGGTCACCCTGCCTCGGTGGGAGACGCCGGGTTTAAAAAAAAATATATATATATATATATATATATATATATATATATATATATTTTATGCATATACAAAAAAGAAAATCCAATACTTTATCATCATTCAACACTTTATCATCATATAATCATATAGAGGTCAATGACAGCTGAGAATGTCCAGCATCATATTGTAAAGTGGGCAGTGTACTCCATCCGGGGACTCAAGTCCAGTAAATCAAGTAACTGGTCCTGAATCCTTCACAAATGTACCCTGCTCACACTCAAAGATCGTCATGTCCCAAACCATTCGTCTCCTCTTATCTAACACGTCACCATGCACTGGTCCAACCTGCCCACAAAACCTCCTTTACCCCTTCCCTCCAACCTTTCTAGACGACCCCTACCCGCCTTCCTTCCCTACAGATTTATACGCTCTCCAAGTCATTCTACTTTGATCATTCTCTCTAAATGACCAAACCACCTCAAAAACCCCTCTTCAGCCCTCTGAAAATACTTTTAGTAACTCCACACCTTCTCTAATTTCCACATTCCGAATTATATATATATATATATATTATATATATATATATATATTATATATATATATATATATGGAAATGATGTGCAATTTGTGAAGGTTGGTGAGTGGTGGTAGTGTGGAAGATGGCCAGTGTGGTTGGGGGAGAATAAGGCCTACACTGTGTGCCGGCCAAGATTATCGTATATACAAACCTCGGAAATCTCTCATAAAAACATCAACCTCCAGCACCATGCGTCATGCTTCCAGTTAACCTAGAAATGATTACATGTCGATGCATGGAATAATTAGAGACATATGTTATGGAAAAACAATGTGGTTAATGTTAACGAGGGAGTGACCAGTGCCTCCTCCCCCACGCCACAGGGGAGAGGGAAGAGGCGCTGTGTGTAGGTGGTGAGGGAAGACACTGGTGTTCAACAGTGCACATACCCACATCTTTCATGACGTACATGGGAAACAAATAATGCTGTGTATTGTGTGTTGTGTGTATTGTAAGACAGTGTGAACAATATATAGAGTGCAAAGTCCATGTGTAGTGTACTCCCCTCACTCCTCTCCCCTGGCGACCCCCACCCAACAACATGCGCCTCCCCCACCCAACTACCTGCGCCTCCCTCACCCAAATCCCAACGACACCCCTCAAGCCCTACCAGGCCACCACGGTCAAGTTCACTACCTTCCACGCACCTTACCCACCCAGCATGTCGTACTCCACTACAGTCTACTTAGCCAGATGAATGCTAGTCAGGAGGAAGTGAGCAGCCAGGGAAATGGCACAGCTAGCAATACTAGGAGAGGCAAGTGTCGGTCGTGTTTACAGCTTCGTTGTCTCAACTCTAATGGTTTCCTCCGCAAACATGGTAGCTGCCCGGGTTCAGGATGTCCTCCTGTGGATAGTGATGACCCAGAGCCACTTCAGGCACCTGAACCCACTCCAACAGATCTCATCTCATCAGATAATATCCTGGAAGCAATTAAAGCAACAGTTATCAGGACACTCACACATATTCCCAAAGCAGCCCGTCCACACGCAGCTGGGAAACTTACGGACCTCTTAATAAAAGTAAACGATGGTTCTGCTATCCTAAATGCTCCACCAACCATCAAGGCATGGCACAACTTGCTACTTTTTGGTAATGTCTTCTTAGCTGTGCCGGAAAGAAGGGGAAAGAGGCTAGCCTCAATGATCATTAAATCCTTAAGAGACTTTCCTAGAACTGATAACCTCATTCACCTTCCCCATCAACACAAAAATGGGAGAGGCAGAACCCCACTCACTCCACTGACAGCGAAAAAATCAGAGTCCAAGTGAGCAAGAAAATTGAAG
>WNWK01017692.1:0-41776 GCA_009830355.1 Cherax destructor
AATGATATTTTTAAAAAAAAAAGAAATCTTAATATTGATGATATTTTCTAAAACTTTTATGCAAGACCAACTTCCAGTAGTGACTCCAACCTTTATGATGTCTTTATCTACTGCACCTTTTCTATCATCTATCTGTATTAGACTGATTAAAGCTAAGGAATTGAACTATCACAACTAATGGACTGAAAACCTTAAAAGACTCTTCCTCTATTGTCTCCAGTACAAAAAGCCTTGTCTGACTTGTCTATCACATCTACATAATGGAATCTTGTTAAAAAGTATATATTTCAATGCTGTTGTGGTAATCTGGCCCTGTCTATTAAGCATGACTACTCTATTAGTGGCCGCTGCCCACTTATGATGATGTCTTTAATTACTGCACCTCTTCTCTGGCTACAGTATATAAGTCCAGAATTTTGCCTTTGCTTGAGAGTGCAATGGACAAGTGAAGAGCAGCAACACTCACAGCACGAGGCTTCTTGAGCTTTCCCAGCGCTCGGGCCTCGGCCCAAAGCTGGAGTGTGGCTCGAAAAAAATCCTGTAGTGTTTGCTGCCTTTTTCACCTCCTGATATCGTCGGCTGCTACAGAGCTGCCACACCTTTTGAGCCCAGTGTGGGAACGATAGGCACCCAAGGTGCCTTTCGCTCCCCCCGAGCCCCGTGGGGCGGTGAATGAGGCTAGGGCCCGGGGGACAGCTAGTACAGAAGACGAGGAGGTACTTGACCTCCTCCCATGGCAAACATTGGTCTGAGACTCCTCGACAGGGGGCCAAGGCCGGGCCACCACTTGAAAAGGCCCGGGCCGGGCCACCACTTGGAAAAGGCTCGGGCCGGGCGATACCGGCGAATCTAGAACATGTCATTGCTTCATGACCAAGAGACTAATCACCTATTAAAGCTTAGGGACTGAAAAACCTAAAATCACCCTTTTACTTCTTCCTCTCTCCATATATAAGTCCCCCCTGTATTAGATTTAAAAGTTTTCTGAACAGGCTAAACATCTCGTCAATAATAATATTAGATTTGCCCATATCTTATTAATTAACGATTTCCATTTCCCCTTTTTTTACAATAAAAAGTTCCCTTCATTTTGCCAACCACTTCACATCCTCATCACATTTATCAAAAAAATTTATAATTTTAGATTTTTCCTGAGAAATGTAACTCAAAAATTTAGATTTTGCTAAAATGTGACTTTGCATCTAAAAGTTTTTTTGAGCAAGCTACGTTAGCAAAGTAATATTAAAAACTCCATCAGAACAGGTCATTAGCAAGATATTTCATAATCATTGACCACTGCTACATTTCACAGATGTGGGCCGGGTTCCGTGTCTGCGACTGGGAAAGGCTGGACTGCAGCATATGTTACTGAAGAGCTCCTTCTTGAAGAATATACCGAGGAGCCATGAGGAGGCTGACGGAGAATGTGCCTGCGGTCGGTGTGTACTTGATCCAAGTGTAACAAAGGACGTGTTCCTGGACATCCAGAATTTACCCTACGCTGGAGACAATGAAATACCCGTGTCTTGGATTTCTCCCATAGTTTTCGTACTCTTGGTATGTTAGAGACAGAAGGACTTCAGGAGACTGGGTCATGGATCTCTGGTAACAATGGTAGCAGCGAGACTATTAGCTAGTAAGGGTTGCATCCCTCACTGCATTGTAAACATCAAAACACAGCTTCTGAAGAGATGTTTAAAAGATGACAGGATGGGAACAAACTCACTCTAGAATATGTATCACATCTGCTGAAACCAAAGAAAATAAATTAGAAGGAAAAACATCTTGATACATGAGATTCGTTTGCAAAGTGTTCAAAATACCTAAATTTAAATTAATTTGTTTTTATCTACATATCCACTTCTACAATTGCTGACCTCTTTCTGATGAAAATTTGCGTTCATGCACCAAAATGTCTCAGCTCTGATTTTACCCTCAAATTTTGAGTGAGTACACAACACAACACACACACACACACACACACACACACACATCACATACTCACTCCTCTCTCTCTCCATATTCCCTCTTTCCCCTCCCCACCTCTCTTCCATTTCCCACTGTCTCCAGTTTCTCTCTCCCTCCCATGCACCACACAAACACTCAATCACACAAAAACCACACAGAATAATAGTTTTCTCTCTGTGATTTAAAAAATGGGTGCCAGAGAGCAGGACGGAAAACAAGAGACTGGAGGATGAGTCTGCGAAGGAAGATTGGGCAGCAGAGCTCATGAAAAGCGAACATGAATGGGGAAGGAAGCTAGAGGAGCTTAGCATGAAAATGAAGTAGAGGATAGCTGCAGAAAGCAAAAGTGGGAGAATCAAGTCACAACAGCAGAGGCTAAGATACAGAGATTAGAAGAGAACTGAAAAATCTGAAACAACCTAAAGAACTAAAAAGCAATGTGGATATGACATCAGAAACTGCTACCTCAGTCACAAATAAGGGGACTGTAGAGAATGAAGGAGTGAAACTGTATACATAGCCCTATCAGACCATCATGGAGCCGAGAAAAGAGGATCACATCAGGAACAATCGAGGGAGTGTAAAAAAAGGAAGAGCTAAGCTATACGTAGAAGCCTAACAGACCAAAGCAGTGCACAGGGAAAGTTAAGAAGTGAAAACAACAGGCCACTGGGCCCAGGGACAACAGACAGTGAAGAGATTGAAGAAAGGAAAGCTGCAATGGAGGCAACTAAAACGAATCAGGGATACATAGGCAGTGCTAGAATAGAGAGATCAGTCTTTGTTTATGGGCCCCAGGAGCTGAAGAGGAAACTTACGATGCAAGAAGACAAGGGAAAAAACGATTGAAAGTATCATGAAAGCAATAGGAAAGATGACATGATCCATCTGGCAAATTTTCTGAGAATAGGGGGGTTTGCAAGAGGAAGAATCTGGCCAGTCAAAGTGATTTTCAAGGCAGAATTGGCTCGAAATGCGATCCTGCAGGAGAAAGCAAGACCTAGGGATATGTCAGAGTACCGGAGGGTGTATCTCGACTGCGACAGAACACGAGAAGAAAAGCAAAAACTGAAGAGAGGGTACAAAGACGAAAGGAGGAAAGAGAACCCAGACTCAGGAGGAAGCTCAAATACAACCTCCCTCACAATCACCTACAGAAGTCCCCAACCTGGACAACCCCACTACAACCAAACATTCTAACCCAAAGCACACATGCTATACCCAATGCTCCACCCACCTCATTACAAACACCACCTTCACACCAACCTCCCATACTTCCTCATCAGGTCTCCCACTTTCCCAACCCCAACATACCCCCTTAGACTTCAGTTTTGAAAGAAGTTGAAGGTTTGGTATACAAATGCAGAGGAATAACAACTAAATGTGAGGAGTGGCATGAAAGAATGAACGAGACATCTCCAGACATAATAGCATCACAAAAACAGAAATTCACCTGGATGATAACAAATGGGTTGCACTGCTCATTAAAAACCGGGGATTTGGGAAAAGAAAAAAATGAATGGGAAGGGGGAAAACGCTACATATAAGAACAATCCAGTCTGAGGGGAAGGGAAATTTCTGTAATGACAACCCCCAAAACTGCAGGAAAGAAGAATAGGGCGAGACAACAAAAATGGGAGACACACTGGCCAAGGTGGAAGGCTCACATGGGGAGAAAAAAATTTACTAGTTATGGGGATTTCAATCACACGGAGATTATTGGAAAACCTGGGCCCCAAAGGGGGGCCCGTCATGGGGGAAGATGATGGATGTGGTACTAAAACCTCAGCATCAACATGTTAGAGACACTACAAGAGAGAGAGGTGAGATGATCCAGCAAGACTGGACCTAGTATTCACCTAGGTAGTTCGGACATCGAGGATATCACATAGAAAGGCCCTTGGAGCTAGTGATCATGTGGTTCTGTGTTTTGATTATATAGTTGAAACTACAAGTGGAGAGGGAGCAGAATAGGACGGGAAAAACGAAACTACAAAAGGGGGACTACACAGACATGAGGAACTTCCTACAAGACGTTCAGTGGAGAGAATTGGCAGGAAAACCAGTAAAAGAAATGTTGGACTATGTGACAACAAAATGCAAGGAGGCAGAGGAGAGGTTTGTTCCAAGGGAAACAGAAGTAATGGGAAGACCAGAACGAGTCCTTGGTTCACCCATAGGTGTAGGAGGCAAAACTAAGTGCACTAGAGAATGGAAAAGTACAGAAGACAAAGGACCCAGGAAAATAAAGAGATTAGGCGAAGAGCCAGAAACAAATATGAACAGGTAAGAAGAGGCTCTGCGACACTACGAAAATGGCATAGCATCAAAAGTCAAGTCTGACCCGAAGCTGTTGTATAGCCACATCAGGAGAAAACAACAGTCAAGGACAAGTTAATCAGGCTGAGAAAGGAAAGTGGGGAGTTCACAAGAAACGACAAGAGGTAATCGAGGAGCTCAACATGATTTAAGAAGTATTTACAGAGAATTGGGGGGAAACCGGATAGTGTGAATTGCATAATAGGGGTGGGATAGCCTAGGGGAGGGGGGTAACCTAAGATAAATGGGGATAGCCTAGGGTAGTGTATTTTAGGATAGTGTGGGGTAGCCCAGGATAACCTAACCCAAAATTGGGGGGAAAAACCCCCGGGTTTGTGTAGGGTTTTTTTTGGGTAGTGGGGTGGGCCCCGATTAAAACCCAAAATTTGGGATTGGGGCCTTTAAGGGTATTTTGAATTCTTGGAATGGGGGAAAATTGGAAAGGGGGGGGGCCTTAGATAATTTAAAGGTTTTAATTTTTCCCCAAAAACACTATTAAAAATTAGTATTACGGGGGATTTTTGGGTTTTTTTTCTGGGGATTTGGCCCCGACTTTGGGGGAAAGGGGGAAACAAAAGGTTATTTTTTAAAAAAAAAATTTTTTTAAAACTCAAAAAATTTGAGTTCTGTATAATTGATCTGATTCAAATTTTAATTGTAAAAAGTTGAGGGCTTTTTCTTTCCCCTTATATTTTTTTTTTATATTCATCAATTTTTAAATTTTTTTTCCAAATATTCCACCCCTTTTTAAAAGTTATTATCTTGAAACGATTTAGTTTTTTTTTATTTAAAAATTTTCCCTTTTTCACATCGGTTTAAATTTCAGGCATTTTTTTTTTAAAATTTTAAAACTTTTCAACAAAAAAATTTTTAACAAAATTTGAATATATTTATTGAAACTTTATATTATTTTTTAAAAATTCCAACTTAAAACCAAACAATTACAGTAAAAATTTAACATTAGGTCCCAACTTTTACCAACTGTGTTTTGTTGTCACACAGTTGTTGCCACTAACAATTTAACCCAAAAAATTTTCCCCATTTATAAAAAAAACAATTTCAATAACCGAACCAAAAAATTTTAACTTGTTTTTTATTAAATTTTTTTTTAATATTATTTAATTTTTTTTATTTTTATTTTTGTTTTATATTTTTTTTCTTTAACATTTGAAAGGTGGATAAGGAAAAATTGCGTAAAGGGCAGGGGAAATTGGGACGGTTTTACAATGGTGAACATCAGGGCGATAATTTTCAATGGGGACTCTTTGGAGCATGAAATCCAAGGTGAATCATCAGGAGGGATGAATCACAATGATGACATCATCAGGGGGGGATGAAGTCCCAAAAGGAAAATCTCAGGGAACATGAAGTCAAACAGGACATCATCGGACGCTTTAAATCCAAGGTGACCCTCAGGCCTGAAGTCACAAAAGGGGGACATCATCGGGAACCCCCAGTCAACCCGGGGACATCAAAAAAAGGTGAAGTCCCCAAGGGTGGAAATCATCGGACCCTGAAGTCCCCGTGGCAATAAAATCATTTTAAAAAAAGGGAAAAATTGTGCTTTTTTCCACATGTCGTATAACTATAACATTTTAATCCGGAAATTTTTTGTATAAACTGGTATAGGTTTATTTAAACTTATTTTCACTTGTTTTTAATTTAAGAGGAATTGATTTTGTACTCTTTTTTTTCATTCTGAATTTAAAAAAAAAAAAATGCATAAAAAATTTAAATTTTATTTTTTTTATTCAAAAATCAAAGTTTAAAAGTGTGAGTTTCCCTTAAACTGGCAAAAAATTTTCCAAAAAATTTAAAATTTTATTATATTTTGGTATTGGGCCCCCAAAATTCCCCTTTTTTTAAAACCCCAAACCCCCCCTTTTCCCCAGAAAAAAAAATGGAATATGCAGAGGCCAAAGGATAATTTTAAAAAATTTTCCCCTTAAAAAATTTGGAAATCGAAGGGGGATCTAAAGGGCTTTAAAAAAAAATTATTTTAAAAAAAAAATTTTTTTTGTAAAAAACAGAATTTTCAAAAAAAAACCCAAAAAAACAACAAAACATTAATGTACTGGGAAAAAATGAAAATAATTTTATTTTCCCCATAAAAATTAAGTCAGATACCCGTTTTTTTGTTGATCGGAAACTTTCCCCTTTTTAAAAAAAAAATTTTTTTAAGAAAACTTTTATATGTTGGGGGTTTAAATGAAAATTTTTTTTTTAAAAAAAAAAAAAACCCTTTTTGACTGAAATTTTTAAAAAAAAAAAGGGCCCCAAAAAAGGGACTCAGCCCAAACGGGTTAGTTAAAGTATTTTTTTAAAAGGGAAAAAAGGGGTCAAAATTTTTTTGGTTTTAAAAAAGAAACTTGAAAAAATTTTTCGAAATTAATTTTTAAAAATTTTTGGAAAAAAAAAAAGGGAAAAAAAATGTAAAGAAAAACATTAACATATTTTTTAATCAAGGGCATAAATAAAAATTAAATTTTTTTGGGAGGGGGGCTTTGATTTTTTTAAAACCGGGGTATTGCAATACCTCAATGGAAATTTAAAAACCGAAAAAAGGAAACCCCTTGAGACAAAATTTTCCCCGTTCTCTTAAAAGGGTTTAAAAGTTCATCGACAAAATGGGGAAGGAGGGGGAACTTTTTTTGTTTTTAAAACAAAATTTAAGGGGGGGGTTTGGGGGATTTTTTTTAAAAAAGGGGGCAAAGGAATTTGGGGTTCCCTTTTTAAAAAGTTTGTGTGGTCCCCGAGGTAAAATTTTCCCACCAGTCTTGTCAAATAAAAAAAACCTTTTTAAAAATCCCTTTTATTATGAAGAGTTGGGGGAAATAAAACCAAATTCTTTTTAAAATCCCAACCAAAAATAAAAAATAAATGGAAAAAACCCCCCCAAATTTTTGTTCTGGGGTTTAAAGGGGCTTAGGAACACCCCTTTTTGGGCCCCGACTGGAAAAATTAAACAATGTTTTATTGCCAAATCTTTGCAAAGGGGGTTTTTTTTAAATTTTTTTTTTTTTTGCCCTTTGGGCCAAAAAGGGCCCAAAAAAAAACGATCCTGAATGGATGAATAAAATTAAACATTTATTGGAGAAAAAAGTAATTTTTAATCAAAAAAAAACCTTAAAAAAAGTAAAATTGATTTTTTTAAAAAAAAAAGGGGTTGAAAGGTAAATTTACTATGAAAAAAAATTAAAACATTATTCAGGTTTTGAAAAAAAAAATTAAAAAAATTTTGGGGGGGAAGGTTTTTCAAAAAAATGATAAAATGAAACAAAAAAAGCCCCAACCCCCGGGGTTGTTTTTGGGGAAAAAGAGGGGAAGTTGAACTCCCGCCACTAAGAAAAGTTTAATTTTGTTTCCAAAAATTTTTCCCAAAAAGTGGAAGGTTAATTGTAAAATTCCCATATTTAAATCGGGGGAAAAAACCTTCCTTAAAAGTCCAAAACTTGGGGATCGGGGATCTCAGCCTTTTTTTTTAAAAAGCCACGGGGTGGAAAAAAATTTTAATTTAAATATTGTGTGGCCCTCTAATTTTTTATTTTTCGGTACTTTTACTATTCATGAAAATTCTTTAAAATTGTTTTTTAAATGTTTATTAAAGAAAGTCAGTAAATTTATCAATCGGGGAAAGACCTCTCTGAACCCTTCTAAAAAGGTTTAAAATTTTGCCCCTTGGGGGGTTTAATAATATCAACAAAAATTTTTTTAAAAAATTTAAAAATGAGAGAAGGGGAAAAGTTACCCTTTTTTTTGGTTTTTTGTCTTCCAAAATTTTTGGAATTTTTTTAAAAATCCGGGGGGAAAAAGTTTTCTTTTTTGTTGGAAATTTATGTTTTTCAAATTAAAATTTAAAATCAAAGGAATTATTAGGACATCTCCACAACCCGTTCATCCCCTCTAGACCCGCCCCGGGTATCCCTTTTGGGGAAAAACCCCCCAAATTTAAAATTTTTCCCGTCCATTTTCCCCCTGACCCAAAAAAAAAGCCCCCAAACCTTCCCGCCGAAGGGCCCGAGTTTCACGACCAGGTGCCCTTCCCCAACCCCAAAGGGTGGGGGGCGATTACCTCATCTTTTTTCCGTTTTCTGTCTTTTTCCCAAATTTGTCCCCCCGGTTTTTTGATAAAGGGGGCTGGATGGCGAAAAGTCTTTCAATAAAAATACCCAGATTTGCCGATTTTTTTTAAAAAATGATGATTATGGTTTCCCAAAAAAGGGGCCCTTTGGAGTTTTCCAAAAAGGGTGTCAAAAAGGTGGGCTTATGGGTTCCCAAAGGGGGGTTAGTTCAAAAAAAAAAGGGAAAGGGAAGGGGGAAAAAGGGAAAAAGAGGGGGGGAAAAAAAAAAGGGGGAAAAAAAGGGAAAAAGGGGGAAGGGGGGTGGTTTTTGGGGGGGCCCCTTTGGGGGTTTCAATTTGGCCCCAAAATTTTCCAAATTTTTTTCATAATTTTTTTTTTAAAGGCTTTTATGAAGGGGAAAAAAATGACTTTTAAAATTGTGATGGCCAAAAAAAAGGGAGTAAATTTTTAGATTGAAACTAATGAAATTTTTTTGAAAAGTGGCGATGCAGTTTAATGTGGGAAAAGTGTAAAAAAATAGTCGTTGGGAAGAAAAAATTTCTTGTTATAAAAGATGATTTGGGTCTCTAAAAATGGAAAAAAACCGGGGGCCAAAAAAAAAGAAAAAAAATCGGTGCCCATTTTTTAAAAATTAATTTTACACTTATATCAAAAAATATTAAAAAACAAAAAGGGTTTTTAAAATATTTTCAGCCATTTTTTTTGTTTTGGGCTCATCCTTTAAAAAATTTTTTCCCAACTTATATTGGGTAAATTTAATATTAGACATCAAGCTTTTATCAAACAAGTATCCCGGTTAAAACAGAGGTGAACTGGCCAGGGGTTTTTTAAATGATCCGGGTTTCCCCGGGGACGCTATTATCGAAAGTTGGTTTTTGGAGCATTTATGGACCTGGGGCGTTTTTTCAAAAGACGATAAAAAAATAATATTTATCACATTTTTCAGGGGGGTTTGGGTAATTGATTAAAAAACGGCGGGCATTTAAAAATACAACGTTCCCCAAAGCTTTTTTTTTACAAAAAAGAAAAAAAAAAAAATTTAATATTTTACAAAGACCCAAAAAAAACTAAAATTATTTGGGAAAAATAACAATAATTGGGGGGTTTGGGGGCCTTCGGCTGTCTTGGGGGGTTTTTGGGACCTTTTCTTTGTGTCCCCCCTTTAATTCCCCCACCCGGAAAGCTCAACATAATTGCCCTCCCCAAAGGGGGCCCGGGACCTCCGGGAAAAGGGAAACAAGACCATCCCCGGGGACAGGTTTCCCGGAAAATAATCCGGGGGGTTGGGGGAAAAGGTGAGGTACAGAGGGCGAGACTCCCTTTTGGGGGGAAAGACCTGGGGGAAAGGGGGGGCCCCGGGGCCCCCCGGGCCGACCCCCAAAGTGACGGATGCCCCGAGAGGGGAAAACGGGAAAAAGGGGGCAAACTGGGGGAAAAAAAGACCAGATGAGTCAAAAGGGGTTTAGGAAGCATTTTTTCAAACAGGATAAAATGGGAAAAATTTGGGGAAAAATATAGTGGGGGAGGGAAAAAATTTTAGTTTTAAAACAAAGGGGGGTAAAGCTCATGGGGCAGGGGGAAACAAGATCCAAGTGGGGCAGGGAAAAGGGGGGGCCAGGGCTGGGTTACCCCCAACCATTGGGGGTCAAAGGTAAAAACCAAAAAAACACACACCAATAAAAGGAAAGGAAATGTTAAAAGGTTTAAAAATGTCTCCAAAAAAGGGGTTTGGGGAGGCTTTTTTGATAAATGATGTTAAAAAATTTTGGGGAAATCAAAAAGGGGGGGGTGGATTCAAATAATTTCTGGAAAAAAAATTGGGAAAATTTTCCTACAAAATCCTGTATTTTTTAAAATTTTTAAATTTTATAAAAATTGAAAAAAGAAATTGGGGTTTTCTTTATGAAATATCAGAAAAAACCCTTTTTTTGGTATAAGATCAAAAATCCTGGGGGTTTTATAACTTTGGGGGGGGGGGGGTTGGGGTTTTGGTCTGTTGGAAGGGGTTTGGTGGTCCTTTTGGTGGGCTTTTATGGTCAAGGGGGGGTGGCCCTTTTGGGGGGGGGGTCCGGGGGTTTGGGGGGGTTGTTTTCCTGTTTTTGGGGGGGGGGTTTTCAGGTGGGGGGGGCCTTTTTTTGGGCCTTGGTGGGTTTTTTTGTGGTAGGGGTGTTTGGTCCTTTGGTAGGGTTTGGTTGGGTTTGGGGGGTGGTTTTTGTTTACATAAAAAAGGGGGAAACACTAAACGGGCCCTTTTTTCCCAAACAGGCCCTTCACAACCCGTCCCCTGAATTTTGCTAAACCCAATTTTTCAATGCCCCAAGAAATAACTTTGAAATTTAACCTGGGATCCCCCAATCACCCCTCTCACTTGAATTTATCCAACCCAAATTTTAAAAAATCCCCAAAGGGCCCGTTAATTTCCCCACTAGGCGTGTTCCCCTCATCAACTACCCCATTTCCAAAACCCAAAACTTTCCATTCCCTTTTTAAAACAAAAAATCTCGATCCATTTTGGGGTTTCTCTGGGGAAAATATTTAAGACCTTTTTAAAATTCCCTTTTTATTTCCCCTTTTCCCCCTTTATAGTCATGTCTCCCTCTTTTCGTCTTACAAGGAAATTAAATTTAAGGGGCTTCAATCTTTTTTGTAAGGAAAATTTCTAATGCTATTTTTAATTTAGTCATTTACCCGAATGTTTTTTAACAATTTTTGTCCATTTGAAAATGGAGACCCGAATGGTGTAATCTAGGGGAGGCCCCCTAATGTGATAAAGCTGTAATAACCCTTTGGTTTTGTTTAACATTTTGTTAAATCCAGTAATCTTTTGCCCCATTGTCCTTACATTGTGTCTTTGGGTTTGGTTGCTGCTTCCATCACCCCCAAATCCTTCCCCGAAAACTGTATTAAGTTCTGTTTTTTAACTTATAAGTCTTTGGGGTTTTGGACCTCCCGACTTAGGGTTCATTTATCTATTGAAATGCATCTTCCCTTTTTGAACGAAATTGTTTTTCTAAATCTTCCCCGAAATTCTATGACATCTATGTTTGAATCAATTATCCTACCTATCTTCGTGTCTGTCCGAATTTGTCATATCACTTAGTAATTCCCTCGTCAAGGTCATTGATATATATATAAATAATAATGGGCCTAAGACTGATCCTGTGGAACACCACTTGTTACAAGTCCCATTCGATTTAACTCCATTTATGCACACTCTCTGCTTCCTATTGGTGAGCTATGACTGATCCATGACAGCACTTTTTCCCAATGCCATGAGCTGCCACTTTCTTTAACAGTTCTGGTGCGGTACTCTATCAAAGCCTTACTAAAGTCAAATAACAATATCGAATTCTTTATCTGATAAACAGCCTCAAAAGCTTTACTAAAAGAAGGTTAATAAATTAGATAGGCAGAACGGCCCTCGTGAATCCATGCTGGTATCATTAATCAAATTATGGTTATCTAGATGGCTTCTAATAATATCAGCTATAATTGACTCTAGTAATTTGCCTACAATTGAGGTCAGGCTTATTGAAGCGGTAGTTTGACGGTAGTGACTTGTCCCCTGCTTTAAAAATAGGAATTACATTAGCCATCTTCCACATATCAGACACTACACCTGTTTGAAGAGATAAATTAAAATGTTACTTAATGGTTCCCGAGTTCCATTTTGCATTCCTTAAGAACCCTTCAAAAGCTCATCAGGACCGGGGATTTTTTTGTTTCAGTCGGTCTAGTTGTTTTTAAAATTTTGCTAGTGACTGTGATATTACAAAATTTTCTTCTTCGGGGCCCCTGTAAAAAAATTAAATTCTGGAATATTATTAGTATTTTCCTTTTTGAAAACCGAGAGAAAATAATTTTAAAAAAAAAAACATATATTCTCCTTGTCGTAGATGCCCAGAGTTATTTTTAAGGGACCTATCTTATCCCAACTTTTTTTCTAAATGGAAAAACTTTTTTGGGGTTTGTTTTTAATCCCCAGCAACAATTTCATAGTCCCCTTTTGCTTTTTTTTCCCCCTTTTAACCCCCTTAATGTCAGTATACTGATTTATAAGTGACCCTCCTCTTTTATGGCCATAAATTCCTTTCTTCTGCCCTTTTAAAAATATTTGAGCCTATTATTCATCCATTTTGGGTCATTTTACTTGATCTAATTTCTTTATACAGGACAAATGTCCTTTGGGGATCCCGTATAGTTTAAGAAAACTGTCATATTGATACCTTTTTCGTTACCCCAGACCACAGTTGATAAGTGTTCTTAGTCCATTATAATCTGCTAAGAAAAAACTGGGACCCTTCTAAATTTTCCCTATTATCATACATCCATTTAATGCTAAATTTTTTGACATGGTATGAGCGAGTTCCTCTTTAATTTTTAAATTATTAAAAAGGGTTTCTTGCGCAAAAACCAAGTCAAGTAGTTTTTCCCCTTTAGTTCTGTCACAAACTGGTTCAAAAACAATCCTGAACTAATTCTAAAAAGTCGTTAGATTCTAAATTCCCTTAAAAAATTCCAATCAATCTGACTAAAGTTAAAGCCCCCTAGAATTTCTAGTTATCGTCCTTGGGGCCCTTTAAAAATTTCCTAAAAAAGTAATCTCCCTTTTCCCTATCTAAGTTTGGAGGACGGAAAATCATGCCTAAAATCATTTTGCACCCTCTGAAAATTCTATCCAGACAGACTCTGTATGTGTTATTTCAGACTTTATCCCCTTTTTTTATGCAACAATTTAAATATCACGGACAAGGTGCCACCCCACCCCCTTCCTTCTTTCTTTTGTTCTTATGTTTTTATATTTTTTTTCTTTTCGGTTATCAGGGTAAAAGATGGAGGATGATTTAGAAGGTTTGGGCACACTCTTGATCATTCTTTGTTTTCCTTTTATTTTATCGATTGTTCATTCTTTTCTTTTTTCTAATTGATTATTATTTAAAATTAAAACCCCGTGAAAAGAGAAATTAAAAAAAAAAGAAAGTAAAAAAGGACTTATAAAGTCCCCCAAAAGGTTATATGCCAGAAGAACTATCCATTTCCTCTATAGATTACGGTTTTATATCAAAGATAAAAAAGAAAATTCCCCCTTTTCCCCCCTCCATGTAATTATTTTTTTTAAATCAAATGGCCCCTTTTAAACCACGGGGTTTCCGCTGCAGGAGCAGGATGCAGGGAGAATGGGTTGTGGGGGAGATGGATGATTAGTAGGGTATGGAGTGCACTAGGAGGTGGATATTGCAGGGATAAGGGTGCAAGGATAAAGGTAGAAGGGACTGGGGGAGGTGCTAGAGGTATAATCTTCAGAGTTTGTGAGTAAGTCAGTTTCTGTAAAAAAATAACAGAGTCAGGTTAAAAAGGGGGGTCCATCTCAAAAAGGGAAGGTAAAAAAGGGGAAACGGGCAAGGGCGCCTTTGGGGGGGTAAATTCTGCGTGCTCGTTGATAATGGGCACCCCAACGAATATTCAACAGACACTGGAACCCAATGCTCCAAAAGGGGAAGCCTCTCCTGAATCCCGTGAGTAAGGGGGGTGGGCCGGGAAAACGGGGGGGAAAAGGGGCCCCCCAACCCGACTTGGGAAAAGGGAAAACCAAACCCTTTAACCGGGTTTTAAAAGAATAAAATTTTTTATTAAAAAGGTCAGACCAGCGTTTTGCCCGGGTGCGAAGATGGGTAGCAAACGGAAAATAGCCGAAAGGAACACCTCTATAGAAACTGGAAGGTCATGCTGCTGACCGGCAGCAGTGTCTGCCTGTTCATTGCCCTGTACGTCAACATGACCAGGGACCCCAAAAAAAGACAATATCTTTATGTTTTATAAGATACGGCAAACCAAAGGTTTGGGTACGAAGAACTAGGGGGGGAGGTGTATCAATTTTACGGATAGCCTGTAAAGCACTGGGGGGTCTGAAACCCCAAAAAGGTGACACAGGTAAATCAAAAAAGATAAGTGCCACAAGAAGGCAACAATTCACCAAAAATATGCTCCGGGGAATAAAATTTTTCCTGTCCGGAAACACTGCTCGAACCACCCCTAGTGTTTGAACCCCGGTTATACTGCGATGGCATGGGAATGAAGAAATGGTCTAGAAAAAGAGGGAAACGCCGTAGGTAGTTGGGTTTTTTCCCCCCAAAGGGAGGAATAGAACGCCCCGGACAGGGAATTCCCAAAAGGGGGGAAAAGGGGGGATGTCACATGAACAAAGGGTTGGGGCGAAGGGAAGCAGGGTGAATGTAGATGAAGAAAAAGGGCAAGTAAAACGGGCACAACAAATAAAAAACCCACTCATTTTAAAATCCATACATGGAAGGGTTGCGGGTATGAAGGCAAAATGCGTCCCCAAAGTGCATCACGAGATCGGATAAGGATGGAATGTTCCCTTCTACATAAAAGGGCTCTCAACCGGGGAAAAACGAAATCCCCCAAAAGGCATAAGCGTAACCCCCTGGTGATGGATGGGATTAAGGATGGAAAGAGTAGAAGGGGAGGCCGCCGAATATTTTGGTCACCATAATCGAGTTTGACAAAATTGTGGCTGAATGTAGAAAAAAAAGGGAAAAGTTCACAACCCAACCCCCCAATAAAAATGCGGGGTTTTAAGAAGGTTCAGCCTGGTGTGTTTTTTTTGCCTTCAGAGAGGTAATGTGGGGTTTCAGGACAATCGACGGTCGAACAGGGGCCGAGACTATTGTAGTCTCAAATACCACATCAAACGTCTATTAACTGGTTTTTTCCATCCCCTTTGAAAACTGAACTGGAAAAACGATGGGAGGGTGGTGGGGAATCCCCCCCCGTAGTACCTGGTTTTCAAAAAGGGGGGGAAAAAAAATTTTTCCCCCACGGGGGGGGAAAAAATTTTTCGGGCTAAAAAAAATTAAAGAGTAAAAAAGAGGCCAAAGAAAGGGGGGCTGATTAAATCGAAACTTACGAATTTTATGCCTCTGGCCCACTCCCCGATGATCGGCAAGAAAAAAGCCTTTTCCAGTTCTTGAAGGGTAAAAGGCACATTATAGGATTTTTCCCCCAAAAAGGGGGGAAAAAAATTTTAAGGGCTTTAACTCCCTGGCAGACTTGGAAGAAAGGAAGGGGGGCATGGGGGGGGCCCCCGGGGAAATGCGGACGAGATGATTACCAATTTCAGTAAAAAGGAGGGGGTGTGCTATATCGACACCAGAACCTAAAAAAAGGGGGAAAACCGGGTCGGGGGAAAAATTTTTTTCCCTTAATTTCCGCACTTTCTTCCAGACTGCACTAAAAAAAGGAAGCCGAAGTGACAGTGAAAAAAATAATCTCGCCAGAAAGTGCGTTTAGCATCACGTATGACACGGCGAGCAATAGCTCTCTTTTTGCAAAATCAAGGAGTCTCTCTGTGGTTCTGTTTTACCGATACCTGCCCCATGCGGCGTTTCAAACGCCCCCCCCGAGCAAAAGGGAGACCACCAAGGCACCACTTCTGAGGTTTTTTTCCCCGGGGGTTTTGGGGGGAATAGAATGTGAAGCCGCTGTAAAGATGGAGGACGAAAAGAGATGAAAAAACCTCATCAATGGAGGCGAGGTAGGAACCCCATAAAAGGCAGGGGGATCCCCCCCAAAGGGGCCCTTTTTTCCCCCCGGTGGGTGGGGGGGGAAAGGGGGGGGAAAAAGGGGGGGGATTTAAAGGGGGGGGTTGGGGAAAAATTTCCCCCTGTTTTTGGTCGGGAGGACAGACCGGGAAAAAGGGAAAAAGAACTGTTGGGGAAAAAAGGAATGGAAAAAATCAATACGGGAAAAAAGAATGAGTTCGGGGTTAAAAGGGGGGGGGAGTCCCCTTTTTTAAAAAAAGGGGGGGAAAAGAGAAGCAAGAAATGCCTCCAACTGAATGCCAGGGGCCCGGGGGGAAAATTTGGACCCCCCAAAAAAAAAAAATTTGGGGTTTAAAAATTTTGGGGCCCAATTTAATAAAGGGGTTTCCGGTAAGAAAAAACAAAAAATTTAAACCCCAAACCCGGTTTTTGAAACCCCCCAAAGGGGGGAAATTTTTAAAAAACCCCAAAAAATTTCCCTTTTAAAATATAGGGGGGGCCCCGGGAAAAAATTGGGAAAAGGGCAAAAGCTGAAAAGGTTTTTGGGGCACCATGGTTTAAAACATTTTGGAAAAAGGTTTTTCCCCGGAAAAGGATCGGGAAAAAAAACTTAAACAAAAAATACCCTGAGGCCCCCATTAGAGGGTTTTTTAAATTTTTGGGTTTTCCCCCAAACCCCAAAACCCCCAACGGGGGAAACCCGGGAAAAATGAAAAAAACCAAAAAGACCCCTAAAAGGGCCCAACCCCCCCTTTTAAAAAAAGGGAATCTGGGAAAAAATAATTTTGGGTAAAGGGGAACAACGGGGTTTTTAAAAACCCCCCATTAGGCAGCGGAAGACCTGTAATCAGAGAGGGGGGAGGAGGACGTTGTAAAAAAAGGGGTTGAGACGGAAAGAGAAAAGGGGCCCCGGGGGGGAGTAGTGCCCAAAACATGGGGAAAGTCTCTGAAATATATTCTGCAATAGTTTCCCCGTGTTTGGGGAAATCAAAAATGAAAAAATGGGGGAAAATCAAAAAATGGAAAAAAAAGGGGGCAACTATGGGGGCCCATGGCTTCTAAAGTAGAGGACCCCGGGGGTAGAAGAGGAAACTGTCGTAGGGGTTTTTTGGGGGGGGGAAAAGGGGGTGAAGGTAGTGTATGTGAAAAGGGGGATGAAACCCCCCCCGGGGTTGGGGGGAAAAATAGTCGGAGGCGAAAAAAACCCGGCAGTAGGGATTTTTTCCAGGCTTTTTTAAAAAAAGGGGGGGCTGAGGTTTTTTTTGAAGGACGAGGATGTGGGCTTTTTGGGTTTAAAAGTGAGTAAAGGAAGGGGGTGTGGACATATGGGAAGCCAGGAAAAGGGGGGTCCAAGGCCCCCAAAAAAATTTAGGGGGGGGGGGCCCCGGGGGGAAATGGAAGTTGGGGCCCCAGAAAAAGGGGGGGTCTGGGAATGCGAGAATGGAAAAACCCCCAAGTCTCCCTTTAAGGCGGGGTGAAGGACCATAGCAAAAAGGGAAACCTTCCGTCTCTTTGAGACCGGGGGTTTTCCCCTTTGGTTTTAAAACCCCCAAAAAAGGCGAGAATACAAAAAATGTGCCTCATTTACAGTTAAGGCAAGAGGGGGGTAGAGTACAAAAAAACTGGCATGGTCGTCAGCACCACAGACTGGGCATTTTTGGGCCCCCGGGCCTGCAATATTTTGCTGGATTTTTCCCAAAAAGCCAGCAGTTTCTACACTGCTGTGGTGTAAAAAAAGGGGGGCCCCCTTTTTTAAATTTTAAAAAAGTTGACCCGCAAGTGGGGGGAAAAGGGGGGAAATTCTTGGGAGTCAAACGTTAAGCGACTATATTTTTAAAGGGTAACTCTTGCATTGGCGGGGGGGGGCAAAAAAATTTAAAAAAAAGGATAGGGGGTTCTTGGAGCTCAAACTGCTCTAAAATGTTATCCCCCATGTCTGGAAATTCCGTTGGACAATGGTGTGGGGGTAAAAAGACAAAAAACCCCAACAAGAATTGGGGAATGATGTTTGTCAATAGTAACAGGAACGGGGGCTATGGTTGTAAAAAGAAAAGATCGCGAAAAATTTGGCCCCCCCCTTCTGGACCTGATGATGCAGTGCCGCTCTTGAGAGTGTTAAATGGGGTTCTTTACCTACATGGCTAGAAAAAAGGGCCACCCCATACTAGATCTGAAAGATAGGTTTTTTAGGGAAGTCGGTCGGGAAAAAAATTTTTTCCCTTAGTAGTTGAAACAAAGTGTCTAAGGGGGGGGGTTTTGGGGGCTAGTCGTTTCTGAGACGGGGAACGAGAAAGGGGAAAAATCGAATCGTCATGCAAGAGGTCGTGGTCGTTTTTTGACGGGACCCCGGGGGTCCGGCGTGTGGGGGGGAATTCCAAAAGCTGCACCCCTTAAGGGGGGGGCCCCGGGAAAAAAAAGGAAAAAAATAGCGAAGGTCAGAGTATCAAAAGGGCCAGTCGGGTCCCCAATTTTTTAAAGCAGGTGAGGAAACCCCGGGGGCCCGCAAGAGGGACAGGGTTTTTAAAAAGGGTTTTCCGAAGGGGGTTTTTGTTAACGGGGAGGGTCGGAAAAAATAACATACCATATTGGGGGGAAAAGGCATAAAAATTTAAAAGAGGGAAAATGGAGGGAAAGGGAAGGGGAAAACACTTTGTTTTTGTCTATCTTGACTATATATGTTTTTTTTTCGATCACGTATTGTGAATACCCTACTGAATTTTTTCACCATAATTTTTTGACCAACCTTAAAAATGCTACTACTATTATTAACTATGTTTATCCTCTGATGAAAAATTGTTCTTCTTTTTTCCCTACATATGCAGTTGAAACTATACTTGGATATTTAATCCCAAATAGTTCTTGAATACTGATTTTTTGGGTTTTTTACTTTGGAAAGTTTATTCATTCCCTTAAAAATTTTTTTCAAAAAAATTTTCCTTTTGTGTTGCATCTTCTGCTTTTTTTTCATTCTACTGTTTCAAATATGGACTCTTTTGCCTTTAAAGGGGTTCAATGTGATCTAAAAATTTTTCCCCGCTTTAGCTTTCCTCCATGATTTAAAATTCTAATTTTGGCCGGGTTTTAGGGCTCCCCAACCGGGGTGAATGGGTGAGCTGTGTGTTTCCAGCGGGGAAACGGGGGAAAATTTGTTTTCACCAACATGGCGGCGGCTACGGCAGAAAGTGAACACGGTCTGTGTAAACTTGTTGAGCTATACATCCCAACCGGAAGTTCTCCTGCTCTTGTTTCTCGAAAATGTTTATGGATTTCCTTCCAAAATATACAAGGATTTCCCCTTTAAGCTGCGGATCTTCGTTAAATTCATTACCACGGGGCATACGAGAATGATGTTGACAAGTATCAGAGAAGTGTCTTGTGGTCATCGATTGGGGGTTCGACTTTGTGATGTTTTTGCCTATTTGTGGATACGCTTATGGGAAAAATTCCTTTTGAGGCAAAAGTGGACATCAGAGGGTTTTAGCCGGTTGGAACCATACATCGCCAATATGGGCGTGGGCCCAGGGCATATATGCCGGCATCGAGAGGATCTTATTCCCTCAAAAAAAACCCTCAGTGACAACCCCTCGTATGTTATCATGGAAAATTTTGGGCCAAATTTATGTGACAAACCCTGGACAGCAGAAGGACGTGTCGACAAAGGGCCCCAGGGCATGTACGCTGTGTGACCAGCGTCGGGGCTCCTTCTCATTTTAAAGGGACCTCGAAAAAAAGTGCTGGATCATTGCGGCGTGAAAATGGAATCCTGTAGCAGAGGGGGGTGTCTCATTCGGATGTGGTGTCTCATTGGATGTGGTGTCCGGGGTTTAGCGTCTTGAGGCGGCTGGTGAAGTTTTAACATTCTTTTAAAACTGTGGGAAAAGGATGGGGGCATCCCCGGTGTCTTGGTGGTAAAGCTGCGAGTGGATGTGATGAATGAAAGAGGGCCCGGGCTGGAGGATTTGCATAGGTTGTTGGGCGAACCTCGGAGGATATGTGCCCGGATGTTGTTTAGCTGAGGTAGAGGTTGGGAAAGGTGATTGGGTGTCTCCTTTGTTCGATCCACCATCGGAGTTGGTGACAGGGTGGGGGCATCATGCATCTAAGGGAAAGGGGATATGGATCGGTGAGCCCCATAAGAGCCTAGTGGTAGAGGAAACCCTGATGTCATCACTCTCCCAGTGTTTTCAAAAGCCTGGGTGGAGCGGTAGGTGTCAAAAGGTAGGGGACTGGGGGAAGGGCGGGTGGTAGGGAATAATGGTAAAACTAAGCAAAAAGTTAAAGGAATAGCGGCGAAGCCATTAAATTCAAGTGTTTAAATATGACGTGAATGGCTCCAGAGTAAAAAAGGAGAGGGAAAGGGGCCATTGAGATGTAGGTATTGATTTTTTGTTTCTCCAAGAACAAAATTTTCCCGGTGGACGAACCTAGTTTGAATGGGTATACTTTGTTCTGGAGCTAAAGGGGCAATTTAAAAAAGGAGGGTGGGTAGATACGTGAACCAGCCCGTTCACTTTGAGCAGGGGGAGGAGGGGTGATAAATAATTAGGGTGCAGATGTGGTGACATTAAAGTTTTCTTCATTGGGGTATATGCTAGCGAATAATAGTCAGTGAAGGAAGATTTTGTGGGGGGATTTAGTATCCTTTGCGTGTCTCCCCTTGACTATAATTGCGGGTGATTGGAATTATGTGATCAGGGAGGACTTAAACCTCGGGGCAGGGTGTACTTTGGTTTTGAGTGATTGTTGGGGCGGGGGGGGTGGAAAATGTAGTAGGGCTTAGATAGGACTGGGCTCCCCCAACAAAAGAGGTACACGGGGGCTTGATTAGGTATATGTGTCGTCAGCGATTCAGTCAACAGTGTACCTGCGTGAAATGGTTTTCTCTGATCATGGGTGTATTGTTTGGGCGGGGTTTGGGGGCCCCGGTCCGCATCTTTCTTGGCTATTGAATAAATATTGGTTGCTGCAGGAACTGGATCAAAAGGGAAATTTTTCCCGTTGGTGGGCTGGTTGTGGAAGGACGGGGGATGAAATATCGTGCGGTGGTGGACAGATAGGGCGAGTTGCAAATAGGGATTTTATGGTAGGCTGGGAAGGGGAGAAGCGGTTGATACGTAAGCAGCGTTTTGGAATATATTACGGAATGCTATAAAGGGGGAAGACCCGGTACATGCGGTCATATGGGATTTAAAAAAATAAAGGCTTTTCATCGGTAAGGTTCGAGGGGGGGAGTGGAGCGTCTTTGGGAATAAGCCCTCAGCTTTGGTTGCAGAATTTCAAAAGAAGGGAGATGGGGATGATGATCTTGGCATTGACATTTGGGGTGAGGATTTGGAAGGGTTCAGGTGTGGTCAGGTGGTATCGAGATATGTGGATGACATACTATTTTAGTAGAGGAAGCTCAGAAGGTTTAGGAATGTGAATCGTATAGTGAGATATTTGGAGCTGCGAGCTACAGTATGAAGGTCAATAGAAGTGAAATCAAATTATTGAAGGCAGGTTCTTCTTGGGTAGAGTGGGCATTGAGTCAGGAGCTTATGGATGGGTAACAGTTGGAAAGTATTAAAATCTGTGGTGTAGTTTTCTGCGCGGAACTGGGAAGGAGCAGGGAGATAATTCTTCTTTGGTGGTGACGGCATTGAACAGAATGATGGGATGGAGGCAGGAAAGTCACCCTTTGTAAAGGGTTATGGTTGTAAACACTTTGGTGTACAGTAGAATATAGTTTGGCCGCGGTATATCCACTAATTGAAGACGATATACGGAAATTAAGCCAGGGTCATGCGTTTTGTTTGCAGGATTTACAGGAGCACTGGTTAAGGGAGGAGGATGTGACGGTAGGTGATTCATGGAGGCATAGGATTGATTCCATTGAAGAGGCAGTTAGTGGGGTTATATGTTAGAGGCAGGAATTTTAGCTAGGGAGGCAGTCAGCCCGCTGGAGTGCAGGTGAATGATGTTATGAGGAAGTGCAGGTGATGGCAGGAGTAGGGATCTTATGGTATGTGAAGACACTTTGGCCTTTGCCCTTCTTGTTAGCAGCAGATCCGGGAGGCCAGAGGTATGGGTGGGCAGGTTAGATAGGGTTGGGAGTGGTAGTAGGGTACTGCAAAGTGTTGGGACACACACCATATGATTGGAGCAGTGGCTGATACTGGTTTAGAAGCTGAGAAATTGCCTTCCGACGCGTATGGGAAGCAGGTTTCCGGTTTTTACATGACATATTAGCATCGAGTGCGACACTTTTCGTGATGCAGCTGGTAGGGAATAGTCTTGTAATGTGTGGTATGCTGAGGCCGCTTTTCATACAGTTTATTTTGTGAAGACTTAGCGGATGAAAGAATGGTTTTGGGGGAATTATAAGGATGGTGGGGGAGGGGTTGTCAATTTTGAGGTCCTCGGATTAGATGTTGGAGGGTTGTGCACAGGATATGCAGCGAGGGCCATGTCATGCTAATTGGATTATATTTTTGTGTCATGGGAATGAGGAGGTCAGGGAAAGCACGTGTCAGGGTAATGCCTTCAGGTTCTATAGAGAACTGTAAGAAAGGAATCGAGGTTTGTATGGTAGGGGGCATGGAGCAGATTTTCAAGAGGAATATAGGCGTTGCGATGGCTATATTATTGAGGGTGGTGAGGAGCTGAATGGAGGATTTGTGATGCTCAGGAGGCAGTATGGAAAGGTATGTAAGTCTTTAAGGATGTATGTGTGTTGCGTAGAGAAGAGCTCGGTGGTAGAGCCTTTTGGTAGAGCTGAGGCTGGTGTTCTCTTTCTGTTCAGTATGATAGTGAGTACCCATGGCAATGTTGAGTGAAAAAGTTATAAGGGTTTTGATTTAGGAAGTGGCAGGGAGCTTGTCTAGCTGTGTGATGGTTGGTCCATCAGCAAACAGTGGTTCTCATTAAAAACTTAGAAAACGAACAGTAGCAAATGTATTGATTTATTTTGTGTTGGCCTGAGCGGTAGTTTACGTGTGTTTACGAACATTGTTTAGGGTATGATTATCTTGGGCCTTTTCTGTAATGTGGCTGTATATCAAGTGTATATGTCAGAGATCAGACTTATGTCACTTGCTGCTAGGTACATTATTTCATCATTGTATAATCTAAGGATGCATGCTAGGTGCTCCATGGTTTTGTTTAATTCTTTTCATGAGGCCTTGTAAGTGTACAAATTTCATTTCCGTGAATTCTTGAGGGTTTACCCTCACCATTTCCTTGTCTCACTCTGGTTTTGAAGTATTACTTCAGTGGGTTACCTTGAGTATGTTTTTATTATGTCCAGGTAAGATAGGGCATTATAATAATGCATTAAGACATATACTGATGATATATATTAAAGTGTATATTTATTCTATGTGTGTGTCTTTCCAAGTAATGCTGGATTGTGTGTTAGGTACCATGCCTCCAATTCTCAAAAAGGATTGTCAAAGGGTCCAATTTAAGCATCCAAATATTCCATCAGCTATTAGCAAATTCACATGGAGAGAAGGTCGACCTGTTCTGATGCACCAACTTCTGGTGTCCTTGAGTCAGACGAAGAGAGGATGAGAGTGCTGGAGTTTACAAGTGTGACCGAAACTTTGATAAGCACTCCTCTAGGCCACATCTCACAACAAAGACTCCATGACCTTGTCAGGATCTCTGAAGTACCAAAATAAGGCAGAATTTGCTAAACTCTCGTCTTCCAAAAGTGGAATCTCCTAACGCTCATCAAGGCTTACAAGAACATGGGATGTAAAATGTCACTTCAAATCACTTTTGAACTGACATTAGACTTTTCCAGCGAACTGTGGGGAGTTAGTGACGGAACATGGTGAAAGTTTCACCAAGATATTTCAACAATGGAAAAATGGTACAGGGAAAATGAGGAACAAAATGCTTGCAGACTATTGCTGGACATTGAAAGGGTATTCATCAGCCCACTATGAAGTGTCAGGACCAATCAGGAGTGATGCAGTTAGAGTTTAAACATACTGTAGCATGTGTATGTTATAATAAAATAATCAAATATTACATGTCGTATCTATAGCCAATGAGCATTTCAAATTGATATTTGGATTCAGGACATGAAAATACATAAGAATTATTAATCTCAATTAAAATCATACAACTTTTCTAGAGATTGTTGACAGTGATAATATATATATATATAAAAATAATAATATCTGTATTTCTCACAAGTGCATATGCAGGTTTACGAGCTGCGGCATGAATGACGTACACTACGCAAGCAGAGTATTTCGAGCAAGTGGAAGTCAGTTTGCTCCAGGATGCAAACCACACCGACAAGCTGCACCAGGTAACCATTATTACTGATAGGTGAGCATGGGCGCTGTAAGAAACACGCCCAATATTTCCACCCTCTGCTGAAATCGAACGGAGACACTCACAAGTGTGAAGAGCGCTGCCGCAGACCACGGTGGCTCGTCAAGGAAAATGAGAATAACAAAAAAGGCACAATGCCGTGACTCGAACAATATGCATGCATATAAGCAAGAGAGGAGAGCGACGACGTTTCGGTCAACGGACCATTTACAAAATCACACTAACACAAAGGACAGGTAGAAGGGGTATTTATAGGCAGGTGGACGGGGAGGCACAAGCTGGTGGAGGAGGGGGTAATAATGGAGGTAGTAGTGGAAGTGGTAGTATTGTAGTAAGGTGGAGTCAGTCATATTCCAGGAAAGAAGCAACTACTTGATGGAAGCTGGCGGCCCACATAGGGTAAGGACAAGAACACAGAGGAAAAATGAAAATATAATAAAGAAGGACAAATACAAGGAAAAGAAAAGAAAGAAAACCCAGAGGAGAAAGGAGAGGGGGGGAAGAGAGATGGGGAAGAGGTCAGGTTAAGTCACGGGTGTTCCCCATGGGGAAGTTTTGGAGCATTTATGATAATGTGAGAGGAAGCTTCGTTGCAGTGCTCCTTTCCTAGAATATGACGACTCCTACCTACTACCACATCATACTACCTCCATTATTACCACTCCCACCACTTTCTTGTACCTTCCTGTCTGCCTGCCTATAAATACCCCTTCTACCTGTCACTTTGTGTTGGTGACTTTGTGTGGTAGAAGTCCGGACTAAACGTCGTCATAAGCTCCTCTCTTTTTATATGTGCAGGTTGTATGTGTAAGTATGAGTTTTAACATCTTGAAGTGGGAGTAAGGAAATCTGTCACGATAACAGGGGATATATCTTACTATTATATTAAGATTATAAATAGTAACTTTTAGTCACATCTTTCTGAACATTCATAAACTTAAGCTAGTTACTAACTGCTAAAACGATGAAACAAGGCAAAATTTCTGCTATTATGGCTGGACTGTAAAATGATGTCCAATAAAAACTGGTATAAACAAGGACTTACCTTCAAGTTGTGTGGGACTGTCTCTCAACATTATTATTAATATTATAATCAAATAGAGCGTTAAACACAGAGGGGTCATACAGCGCTGCAGGTTGTGCAGGATGCAGAGGGAGAATGGAGTTGTAAGTAGGAGATGGATAGTAGGGTATGGAGTGCAGCAGGACAGTGGATAGTGCAGGGATGAGGTAGCAAGAGAGATCGAGGAGAGGGACTGGGGGAGGTGCTAAGAAGGTATAATCTTGAGTTTGTGTGAAGTCAGTTTCTGTCAAAAATTCAACAAGAGAATGCAGGATTAAGGAGGGTCCATCAGCAAGAGGAAGGTAAAGAAAGGGCCGCAAACGAAGACGCCGTTGAAGTAAATTCTGCTGAAACTTCGTTGATAAATGAACGATAAACAGAATATGTTGAACCGAACGTGAGCCTGACAATGCTACAGAGGGGACGGAGCCTCTCCATGAGATACCCGTGCATGGAACGAAGTGTGGCCAATGCGAAGACAGGAAGTATGGTCTCCCAACCTCGACATTGGTGACAGAGGTCAGAAACCTATACTCGGTTTAATAAATGAGATTTGTTATTGCGGGTCGACCGGCGTTGTTGCCCAGCGTGTGCGAAAGGTGAGTACTTGACTGCAAAATAGATCCCGTAAAGAACACCTCTATATGAAACTGGAAGGTCATGCTGACCTTGCAGCAGTGTCTGCCTGTTCATTGCTACGGCTGCGTCAGCATGACCCGGGGACCCAACAAAAAAGCAATATCTTTGTGCTTGCTAGACATGCGGCGTAACCAAAAGTGAATCACGAAGAAGCTAGGTGGTAGTGTATCAATTTGCGGATAACCTGTAAAGCACTAAGGAGTCACAAGCGACCACAAATGGTAATCTGAGCATAGATCGTACGGATAAGTGCCACAAGTGCTTGCTCCCAATTCAGCCGTAAATATCTTGCTTGAGGTAATAGATGCGTAGCCTTGGCAGCTGTCCGGAAACACTGCTGCAGAATCCGACGCCGTCAGATGTTTGAAACCATCAGTGTATACTGCGATGGCATGGGAATGAGCAGTGGTCTAGAAAAGCGAAACGCGGTAGGTAGTGGAGCTTTCGCAAAGGTAGAAGAATAGAACAGACACGGACAGCAGGAACTTCCCAAGAGGGTAAGGGAAAGGAGATGTCACATGAACATATAGAGGTGGTAGCTGAAGGGGAAGACAAAAGTGAAGATATGAAGCGAAGAAAAGGCAAGTAAGCGAGGCAGCGAGGAAACAAAATAAAGAAGGCGTCTGCATCTGTAACAATCCCTATCGTGGAAAAGGATTGCATAAGGTCGCGAGCGAAACATAATAGCGAATACAATGGGCATCACGACGGTCAGACAGGAGCGGAATATTCGCTTCTACATAGAGACTCTCAACCGGGGAAGAGCAATGCACCAAAGCGCATCAGCGTGTCTACAGTGGATAAGTTAGGATGGAAAAGAAGTAGCAGGAGAGCCGCTAGAATATATCTGGTCACCATAATGAGTTTGATAAAATTAGGGTGCTGAATGTGAGCAAAGGAGAGTTCTCGTCAGCCCCATGAAAGATGTGCGGGGTTTTAGAGAGTTCGCCGGCTGTGACAAGTTGCCTTGAGGAAGAGGTAATGTGAGTTTCAGGACAATCGATGGTCAGCGACGAGAGGCCGAAAGCCTGACTGTATCACTTTCTGGGATACGTGAGCCGTATAGGTACAATGGATGATCAGAGACCCTTGAACGTCAAGCATAATTTAATGAAGTCTTGCCACTAGAAATTTAAACCCGTGAGTGGTGGCCCAATCAGAAGCCAGTTTGATGGCATGCTGGAGAAACTGCAATGAGGTGACAGTGCAGCACCTGCATTTATCCACTAACAAGGCATTATTCAACCCAATCTTAAATACTACCCAAAAGAAATAGCGTATAAACGTGACCAAATATTAGATGGGAAGGGAGCAGGAGCGCGAATTATTTATATGGCAGAGAGAGTGTTGTGCTCCAGAACACATCCCCTGGGGGCAGCAGCTTGGACAGAATTCCGGGAAAGTTCATTACTAACCGGACAGAAATGTCTGTCAGGTAGAAGGCCTTAAGAAAGAAATGGTAAGTTGCCTCCAGAGCCTAGGGTGAGCCTGGGCAAGATCATTATATCTCAGAGATTGTGTCATAAACCTTCTCAAGGTCGAAAAAAAGATAGCGATAACCGAATAGTTATTCGCAAAACATACGAATATACGTATCCAAGCGCGGCAAAGGGGTCAATGGCAGAACGGCCTTACGGAAGCCATATTGATTAGGGAAGACTATTGTAGTCTCTAAATACCGTCAAACATCTATTAACTAGGCGTTCCATCGCGAAATTTACGCTGGTAAGAAAGCGATGGGACGGTAGTGAAAGATCGTCCCGTAGTGCCTGGTTTCGAAAGGAACAATAGCGAACTTCCACGAGCTGAGGAAGAACTCCTTGCAAAACATATGAGAGATTAAAGAGTCGTAAGAGGACAGTAAGGCACACCAGTAAATGCTGTAGCATACGAATATGTATGCCGTCTGGCCCAACTGCCATTGAGTCGGCAAGCAGAGAGTGTTGCCTCCAGTTTTGAAGGGTAAGGTACATTATAGGATTCTTCTCTAAGAAGAAAAATAAAGGAGCATAACTCGCTTGCAGACTTAGAAGAAAGGGGGCATAGATGGAGCCCACAGAAATGCGGAGCGAGATGATTAATAATTTCAGTGGCAACGGCAAGAGATTGTGCTTCTTATCGACACAGCAGCCTGAAGAGTGGGTGGGTCGGGAAGGTACTGCACTTAATTTCCGCACTTTCTTCAGACTGCACTCTCGAGAAAACGTGACGTGAATACGTAATCGCCAGCGAAGTGCATTTAGCATCACGTATGACACGGTGAGCAATAAGCTCTCTTCTGCTAAAAAATCAAAAGTCTCTCTGTGGATTTCGTTATACCGATACACCACCCACATGCAGCGCGTTTCCAAACGCACTGCCTGAGCACAAATAGGAGACCACCAAAGGCACGCACTTCTGAGATGTACCGAGGTTTGAGAATGAATGTGAAGCCGCTGTGGAGGACGAAAAAAGAGATGAAGCCTCATCAATGAGAGGACAGTAGGAAGGAACCTCATGAAAGGCTTAGTAAGATGTGCGAGTCCCATTTCACGCTCAGTCAGTGCCAGCGTAGGCAATGAGGAGTGGAACGAGGACTTAAGGATGATTGGGAAATGAGTGCTGTCCGTAAGTGCGGGAGGACAGACCAGGTGAAGTCAAGGACTGTTGAGAGGCAGATGAATCGATACAGGAGAAGAATGAGTTCAAGGATCAAAATGGTGGAGTACCCATGTGTTTAAAACATGGAGAAGAGAGACAAGAAATGCCTCAGCTGAATGCCAAGGGATCACAGTGCGACCTCCCGAAGAAAATAGTGTGCGTTCAAATCGCCAAGTAATGAAGAGTGCCGGTAAGGAAGAAACCCAGAAAATCAACATCTTTTGATAGACAATGCCCACGAAGAGAGGAGAGATAAAGGAGCAGAGTGTCATACCACTTATTCAAGTGGATGCGGGCTGCGGTGTAATGTAAAATTAAGGCAGAGCTGGCCAGTGTGGAGCAGCTGGGTGTCGTATAAAGAGAGCACTTTCAATTAAGGTTCCGTCAGGCGAGATCGATGAATATAACAAATCATAGCCTGAAAGGGCCTGATAACAGTGGATTATGGTGAGTTCTTGCAAACAGTTAGGTAGGACTCGCACTTGGTAGAATGGAATTGTCAAAGCTTATTTCTTGGGTAGCATTGAAAATTGGGTTGAGCAAGAAGTGTTCTGTTAGTGGGATGATTGTGAAGGACCTGCTAGTATGGGCCAACAGGCCTGCTGCAGTGTTCCTCCTTTCTTATGTTCTTATGGCCCAGGCCCCAACAGGAAAACTGGGGAGAGCAAGACGTGAGAAGCTCACCCGGTTACCCCTAAGGCCTCGAGATATTCCACTGGAAATAAAGTATGATTTATGGAGAGAAAAGATATAGTGGAAATAAGAGAATTTATGGACTAGGGTTAGAAAAGTCACGTGTGGAGGCAGCGGAAGACCTGTAATCAGAGAAGGAGGAGGACGTTGTGAGAGGAAGGGGTGTTTAGACGAAGAAGAGAATGAGGAGCCTCTAATTTGGGTAGTGTCCATCGGATAAATATATTCTGCAATAGCTTCCAGTGTTTCGGAAGTCAGATGCAGGAGTGTAGAATAATTAGAAATGGAAGAGTGGCATGGAAACGACGATCAGGGTGAACTGTACTAGTAGAGGGCGAGGAGTTAGAAGAAGGAAACTGTTGAAGGGGCTTGGGAGGGACAGGGGATGAAGGTAGTGTATGAGGAGGAGGGATGAACTATCACTTGCCGCGTTATAGAACTAGTCCAGAGGCGAAGAACCTGGCAGTAGGGATTTTTGCAGGCTTATTAGAAGAGGAGGCGCTGAGGTTTAGGTGAAGGACGAGGACGTGTAGACTCAGAATTGTGCGGGTGAGTAGAGGAAGGAGTGTGGACAGTATCGGAAGCGGTAGGGACCTCGGAGACCCAAGCGGGCGACATTTATGGTCGAAATAGGAAATGCCGGGAAGTCTCCCTTGGCGTAGATGAGAGACGGCCATCGCATATGAGAAAGCTGTCCGCCTCTTTGAGACAACAGATTTCCCGCTCATTCAGGTAAACCTGACAACGGCAGGCTTCGACGGATGTGCCTCATGACAGTTAAGGCAAAGAGGGAGGTAGAGTACAAGAAGAACTGGCATGGACATCCCAGGCGTCAGATTCCACGGCAAGCTACACCACTGCCAGGACCTCAACAGTGTGATGGACCACGATACCCTTCCCCCTGCCCAAGGAACGAGAATGCCTGAGGCTCCCAGGGTAAAGCTGGGAAAGACAGGAGGGATGAGGAGGAAGGAGGAAGGGGAAAAAGGGAGGATGGAGAGGAGATGGGATAGGGAAGGGGGATTGGGGGAGTAATTAGGTTCGGTCTGAGGAAGGCAAGGTCAATTCCTCAGACCGACCTTTTCTTTACCTCGTCAAGGAGCCAACCTTAAAGAGGATCTGCTGGCCTGAATGGCATTCTCACTTGCGAAAGATAAGCAGCCATAGCAATAATATGCAGGTCTCTTGGCTATATCCCACATGTAGGTTTAGTATTTATTTTAAACCTGTGATCTGTGTTTCACCCTTAGTTATACTCTCCCAGTGAGCCATCGGAAATATGCCGGTGCCACCCTAAAGTCAGCACCTCAAGTATCTGCGATAACTTCCTTTCAACTCATCTTTTCAAGAGAATATCCCCTGTTATACCCTTCATCCTACCATCAGAAAGTATCTGTAGTTGCTACCCTTCTTCATAACCATCATTGACCTCTTCGCTCTGGGCCGAAGGGATTTGTGCTGTCTGGTATTCCTAGTTCAGTCTTTGCGCCTTCAATTTTCTGCAAGATGGCGACCAGTGTTTGGAGGAAGAAGCAGCTTACGGTGTGTTGGAGCTACTTAAAGGCTATTTACCAGATAAACACTTCTGATTTTCTGCGATACTTCGTGACACATATTGTATTGTAATCAAGACCTTTACGGAATTGCGCTGAATGGTTCGGCGAGATCTTCGTGAAGTTGGTACTGTGGAGGCGTATGAAAAGAACTGTGGAGAAGTACCAGAGTGCCTCACTGTCAACGCTGGTGTATGAAGTCAGCTCGAGATGTCTCAAAGAAATATTATTACAACATGTGAAGAAGTTTGTGTTATATTTGCTCATTTCAAGAAATAAATTATATATTTATAAATGTTATTTGGCCTTCACTTAATATTATGATAAGGGATATTTTCATGTAAGCTAAAATGGATTACTCGACTTTATAGCAATATCTGATCTCATAGGTAGGATGTTTAAATATTGTAAACTGCTGGTGCGACAGGTTAGGCGCCAACAGGCAGCTTTGAGCTTCTCAAAACCTATACAGATCGAGTTAGGTTGGCTGGTAAGCCTTACCTTGTTCGGGTCATACCTTCCACTAGTCTTGGAAGGGTCAGTAGAGAATCTGTCTTCAAGTCTCTACTCTCTCCCAGCGATTACCGCTTTCACTAGTCAAGAAGGAGTCTAGTGGGACATCGACACTGTCACTCTTCGCTTCCCATAAGTCTACAGAGAAATTTGAATAAGTGATCTAGTCTAAGTGCTATGCCTTTAATAGACTGATTTAGAAAGAGGTTTAATGAAGAATGGTCCCAGCGTAAGAACTCTGTTATTTGCGTCAGTGTGGCATTTTGGCTTGTAAATACCTGTGTCTGTAAATATATTTACAGAAAAGAAGTTACAAATATTTAATGTATTATAAGTGAAGTGATACTATGGTTAATGATATGTTTTGCTCATAGTGATTATGATATGAAGGATCTGTTTTAAAGATGGAATTATTAAATCATAATAGAAACTTTAGTGGTGTGTAGTATGGTTAATAAATCAAGCAAGAAGCCTCAAAGACTCATTTCACTAGCCGTTGAGCCTGTCATATGACTAGACAGGATAATCTTTAATTTATGAATTTGTTACGAGAAGCTTTATAACTAGTGATCTACAGGCTATGTCCAAGCAGGTTGCGATGTGGCACGAGGCTGATGGATTGGGCAATCGGGGAGGTTTTCCAACGTATGAGTAATTGCATTCTCTGACATGGGACGTTGGAGCGGCGCCAGAAAGGTTCATTCACATTGAAAATGACCTTGAAAAGGCCCATACCATCATTAGTAATGTAGGAGGACTTTAGAACGCATGTTTTTGTTACATATGCGGGCCAGCGTAGAGCGTACCATGTGCGGGGCATATGATGCATGCTTGTAGAAGTCATCCCAAATGTAGCCCCAAAATCAATAGCTCCAAGATACCTGGTGCATACCACTTTAGCAGAGAGCAGAACCTGAGACTGTGAGAGATTTGGAAAAGCCAGTTGGGCAGATGCGGTGAAGGTGTGGGGGGAAAGGTGTGTAGCGCTACCTGAAGTGTTGAAGTGCTCAATGGTGTTGAGCCTGAAAAGAATAATGAGTCTGAAGGAGATTTGGTAGGTGGGAAGACCTCCCAGGGTGGACCCTACCACAACCATTGCAAAAATGTTTGCAAACATTTATGCTAGATCCCGGAGGTAGTAGTTTCCCTCTGAGTTGAGACACATACAGGTGGGAGGGTAGGTTAACGAGCCATTAGAGTGCTGGAAGCTGGGAGGATCAGTTTGCGGGTGCAGGAGGTAGAGCTGTTGTGCGCAAGGGATGGGGACACAGCTGTGATGGAGGTAGAGGAGATCAAGAAAGGAGCAGGGAGAGAGATGTCAGATAGTGATATACCTTACCTGCATAAGCCTGACTGACATGGTAGATGTGTCACGAGAAGGGGAAGGTAGAGACACGGTGAAGTGAGGGTATCAGGCATGAAAGTGGTTAGGGATAAGGATGTTTATTGAAAGGTGTTATCCATACAGAAGCTTTGAGAAAGCCCCCTTTGGCGTATTCAAGTGTTCGCGATTAATCTGAATAACTAAGGCAGAAGGTAAACGTGAGTGGGTAGATGAAGTACTAGATGATATGACGTGAAGCGTGATTTTCTACAAAACATAATTTTGCATTGTGATCGAGAATATATATGAAGATCTCATGCCAGCTGACAGCAATCGACTGTTAAAGAGGAAGGCCATAGAGAGGTTTTGGCAGTATCATTTATAGGGTTTGCCTATAATTGCTCTGCTCAGTGGGGGTTGGAATTGTATAATCAGGAAAAAAATGTAGGGGCCTAGAGGGGGGGGGTTGTGGGGTTGGGCGTTGCATTTTTTTGAAGGGGGAGTTTTGATGTGGTAAAGGGGGGAATGGGGGGAGGGGGGAGCACACTTTTGTGGGGAAAGGGTATGCAGCCCCGGGTTGGGGGATGTCTATGCAAAGAGGGGGTTACAGTTTGGAGGTGCAAATGCTTGATCTTGGTTTTCAGACCATCGGGGTGTCTTAGTAGAGGTGGAGTGGGCTGGAATGGTCCGAAGGTACAATGGTTATTGGAAGATGAATGTGCGTTTGCTGCAGGGGAGGGGAGGGAGATCGTTTGAGAATGGTGGGGTCCTTATGGTTAGAAGGAGCAGGGGAATGGGAGAAGGATTTTTTAGGCTGGTGGGAAAAGAGAGCGAAGGAGGCAATAAGAGAATTTTACAGGACTCGAGAAAGGGATGAGACATGGTGGAAGTTTGGTCTTCAGAAGTATTTGGAGGGACAGCTTAATGAATGCTATGAGGGAGGGGTTTGTAGGTATGGGGAAATAGAGGGGTTGAGGATATTCAAAATGATCGTTTTGATGCGATCAGAGTGAGAGGAGGTATTGAGGAGGCGTTGTGGGGCGACAGACCATCAGGTTGCGTGTTGAGGAGGTTTAGAGATAGACAGAGGGGTAACATGATCATGGGGGTTGAAGTATGTACAGGAGTGGGAGGATATGGAGTGGGACAGGTGCTTAGAACAACGGATGGCATAAGTAATTATGCTGATCATTGGTTTGAGAGGAAATTATCGATGAGTGTAGGGAAGGGTAGGGAGGGAGAGGTCCTTCAGGAAGGGATCCTGTGTCATTTGAGGGAGGAGGAACGGGGAGGGGTAGGAAGTATAAGTGAGCAGGAGGTGGGGAGGCAGTGTCTAGTTTAAGTCTAGGGAAGGCACCAGGTTTAGATGGGATACCGAATGATTTCTATGTAGTACATTGCGATACGGTAAGAGAATGTTTAGTGCGTTTGTTTAATTGTATGAAAGACAGGGGTCGGTTGGGGGAGATGCAGGGGACAGGGGTAGTTGTTCTGGTGCAGAAAGGAAGGGGAGAGGACCTTGGGAAATTATAGGGCGATATCCCTCATGTGTGGAGATTATAAAATCTTCAAAGACATTTTAGGGAATAGGATGAAAATGGTGATTGACAAAGTCATACATCAGGGGCAGTTTGGTATACCTGGAAGAAGTATGAGTGTAGGACATGGGAAAATCGGAAATTTTATTGAGGGTAGGAAGGGGGTGTCTTAGGAATAGATTGGAAGGAGGCATATGATTGTGTGAATAGATGAATGTTGGGAATTATATTAAGGAGTCAAGGATTTGGAGAGGAAATTGCTGGATGGGTGGAGACATTGTATAGATCTGCAAAGGTATGTGTGCAGGTGAATGGTAAGTTGGGGAGATAGGTGGTGATAGAAAGGGGTCTGAGACAGGGGTGTCCCATGTCTCAGATCCTTTTCACATGCATGCAGGACCCCTTTATAGGTTAATAGAGGAAGGAGTGGGGAGAGGGGAAGAGGGGGTGAGTAGTGTGGGCATAGTAGGGTATGTAGATGATACTACTGTATTGGTGGGTGGAACGGAAGGGCTGGAGAATTTGGGACAACTGGGATGAGGGTTAATAGCGCCAAGTCTAAGTTATTGGAGGTGGGTACGTGAGTGGGGGCTTGGGGAGGTGTATGGATGGAATGTTGTGGATAGGATTAAGATCTGTGGAATTGTGTATATGGCTGATGTGAGAGTTGCCAGGCAAGTGAATTCTAAAGAGGTGGTGGGTAGGGCTCTGGGTAGAATGAGGGGTTGGAGGGCGGGGGATGTTACACTGTTGCAAAGGGTGGTAGTGGTGAACACCCTTGTATATAGTAAGGTGTGGACTGTAGCTGCAGTGTATCCTTTAAGGTCGGCTGACATTAGGGAATTACAAGAAAGTGTTCCAGTATGTGTCGGGGTATGGGAGGCCGTGGCTTCGAAAGGAAGTTATGATGAGTGTCAGGAGGGGAGGGTTGGGCCTCATTTCTTTAGAACGTCGTGTGAAAGCAGTTTATGTGAAACAGTGTTTTCTACAGAAGGGGTGGGGGTGAGGGGAGAAAGAATGGGAGTGGTCATGGAGGATGTACAGAAGTGGTGGGGGGGAAGGATCTGCTGGTGTGTGAGGACATGGCTAGGCAGTTGTTGGCAGTGAGGGACCCTAAAAGGGTGAAGGTGGGCAGGTTGGGGAGGGGGAGTGAAAAGGGAGGGGTGGTACAGGGACAGGCGAATTTTCCAGTTTATGATTGGATGGGGATTTGGTGTGGGTTTGGAAAGATTTGTCTACTGCCTAAGGTCAGGGAGGTGGTCTATAGATTTTATTAGGTATATTGGCATCAAGGTCTGAATTATATACGATGGGGTTGGTAGGTACAAATGCTTGTCAGAGGTGAGGGGGTGAGGAGACAGCATATCATGCTGTCTACTTTTGTGAGTCTTTAGAGATGGTGAGGCTGTGGTTGGCAAGGGTGATTGGATTGGTGGGGGGGGGGTAATGTTTCGACCTTACGGGCTTTAAGCTTTGATGTTGGGGGAGTATCGAGAGAGGTGGGGAGGGCAATCATGTATGTAGTTGCTGACTTTTTGTATGTATCGTGGGGAATGAGGGAGGTGGGAGGGGACTGCAGGGTGAAAGCCTTAGCGGCTCATGTGTATCGTTCAATGAGTAGGAATAGGCTATTATATGGACGTAAATGGGTATCGAGTTTCTCTGAGGGATATAGGACATTAACGGTAGCAAAGTTATTATGGTGGGAACGACTGGCGACGCATATGCTCTTTTATTGAGCGATGGGGAAAAGACAGCAGACGTGGAAAGTGGGGGCAGAGGTATGATAGGATGATGGTATGAACTTGGCTGGGCTTTACATTATGACGTGACGAAGAACAGGTTCAAGGGAAAGAGTACGCAAAAGGGGGCTTTCTAAAGTGTTGGAGAATGGTTTTCGATGGTTGTTATTAGACAGTGAGGTATAGTTCCTGGATATTACAAGGGATTATGTTAATAATGTTATCAAATATTCCATATCTTGTTCATTATAAGTACTCTCACAACAGGTTAACTATAATATGTTGTGGAGAAATTGTAATACTATCACAAGTCGAGTGGTACCAGATAAGGTTTTTACATTGTATCATTGTCATTATGTAATGTTAGGGTATAGCAGTTTTATATTATTCCGTTGGCTTTTTGACGCCTTCGGTCTTATTGTGTTGGAGTTACGTAGGAATTTTTGTGAATTTTTGGATAATATAAGGTTTTTATTTTATCTCTATGATGATAAGTGTGCTGATTAATGTACCATAGTGAAAGGTATCAGATAAGAAATTTTCATTATATCATTGTCATTAGGCAATGTTAAATTATTGAATTGATTTGTATATATGCTCTGTGGGTTGGGATACATGCTTGGATTAAGTGATAGGAGTAGATTAATAGGGATAAGGGTATGAAATTAAGTTAGTCTTTTGTAAAGTTTTAGGTGTCTTGTGGCTTTTTTGTTTTGTATAAAGTTCATTCTCTTAACTTGATATATTCAATTCGATGGTTAGTCCTTTATATGTTGTTTTAGAAAACACAAATTGAGTAGTATCAAATAAGAATAAGTATCATTGTTCTTAAGTAATGTTACAGTATCGCGGTTTTCGCATTATTCCGTTGGTAGTCTTGATACATACGACCTCATTGTTGGAGAAATTTAGTGATAATTGTGCATATAGTTTCTATGTTATGCGGTACTTTATTCTTATCATATAGGATATAGTGTCCTGTGCTCATAGTTTTTGTATAACATAAGGATTTGATTTTATCTTGATGATGTTTAGTTTTCGTGTTTATGTTCAGAAACCACAGGTGTAGTGGTATCAGATACGATTTTCATTGTATGATTGTCCTTTTGTAATGTTAAAGTGTTGCACAGTTTTGCAAAGTTTTGTTGTTAATGTACTATTGTGTTTCTTTTAATTAAAAAAAAAAAAAAGTTACAATCTTCATCCCTCATCCTGCACATTTTACAAGAACAATCAGTATACAATTTATAATCTTTGTTATTAAATAAACAACTACTTGATTATGCCACATAAATAATACTCAATGTTGAGTAACACTAAGTGTGTTGTGGAGTGCACCGAGGATGTTACATGTTCAGTGACACTGTGTTTTGGAGTGCACACAGGATGTTACATGTTGAGTAACACTAAGTGTTGTGGAGTGCACACAGGATGTTACATGTTGAGTGACACTAAGTGTTGTGGAGTGCACAAGGATGTTACATTTGTTTTTGACGTTCGTCACACAACTCTTTGGCATGGCCTCTCCACCAGTGAATTGGTAATTCAGAGTGTAGCAGTTCTGAAGCCCCACTGTTGCGCTTATTGCCCAGTTCAATCCGCCAATCATGTAGAAGCCGGCTACTTTAGCCAAGGTGACATCACTCCTTACGACCTTGATGAATGGCAGACTTCCGCAGACACTGGTCGTTTCCACTCATGTGTTGAGTACTACTTGATTGCTCTGTATTAATATTGCACATAGTGTAAATAAGCGGTGAAGGAATATATTGGCAAAGAGAAAATAAATGGTTATAATAATAACCTTAATTTTAAAGGGTGAACTGGTAAGCTAGCTGAAGGCCTCGGTCAGATGACCAAAAGCTCCAGCTGTGGGTCATCATATGACTAAGATGAGCGTCAGGAAGTGCATGTCTTGTTTCCTGACAAACCTTACCTACCCTAACCTTGGTAAAGCAAACTACCCCTGCTGTGATTGCCTTGTGTTCTTCCCTGCTGATTGTCACGTTTTGCTGACATAGTTTTACGACTAGGTGCTACAAGCCTTTAAACTACCACGTGTTAGAAATAATTATTACATTTAGACTACTGGTATTTCTGCTACTACTACTGACACTATCATCAGTACTTCTCCCAGTGTGACGCGGGTGTCCACGGCCGCCCATGGTGTTCTATAAATTATGGCACCACCACACTGACTCAACCAACTTTCCTAATTAAAAACTAAGCAATATGCCCAACAAATAAGAAATCGGTACATTACCGGAGGCCATCTGGAAGTACTAATAAATTACAGTCATTGCCATACTTTTCTATTATATTGCAATCACAGAATTTAAGTAAATGTGTAATGCATGATCTTTTGTTGCAAAACCCATATTGATTTATGTTTATTAAATTGTTATTGTCCACATAATTCACTCTTAGTCTAAACGAAGCTGGACATCTAGATTTGTTTTTCTGCTCTTAGAAATAAATTGATTTGGCCAACTAGTATTTGTTTTATCACCTTTTACTCATGTGCATATTGATTGTTCTACCTTATTGTATTACTACTACTACTACTAATATCACTACTACTACCACCACTAGTATTTCACCTCACTTTGAGAGTATATATAAACCCACTATGTCCATTATCGCTTGTAACGGCTTGAGAAAGCTCCTGGAGAGCGAAACGTTGCCACAATAAAATGTCACATTAGTTGCATTTGTGTCCTTTTACTTAACATTATTTTTGTTGATTTGGGTTTGAGAAGGACCTGCCTAGTATGGGCCTGTTGCAGTGTTCCGCCATTCTTATGTTCAGATTTCCCATAAAAATACAACTATATCATGCTACCCCAGCAAAGACAACAGGTGCGCTTCCTATTCGAAAAGGATCTTATTGAAGTTATTAATAGTCCATGGACTTCACCCTTTATTCTCGTTCCTTAAGAAGGGGAGAGAAAGAGCGAAAAAAAATTCCTTTTATCTCCTCCTGGAGGTGGTGTTACGGGGGAATCAACGACCCCGCGGCCCGCTACATGACTAAACCTCCCTCACATACACTAATGACATCAAGGTGAACCATCTAACTATGATTGATAACTGTTACCCAGGATATATAACATTACTGAGTTATTGAGCCATGCTGAGTAGGTTTTTAAGCTGGATTTGTATGAGGTTATTTCAAGGTACCTTTGACAGGTAGAAATAAATCTCTTTAATTTATTATTTAGGGAGAATTATTCATTGATAAACAAATTTAGAATGTGAAACATACCTACCACCTCCCATTGACTTATATCATAAAAAGGGTTGTGACGTGCCCTGATTATGTCACATTTTATTCAACATTCGTCACACAACCATCTGGCAATGTCCTCTCCACCAGTGAACTGACAGGTCAGAGTGTAGCAGTTCTGGGGCCCCCATGTCCTCTCCACCAGTGAACTGACAGGTCAGAGTGTAGCAGTTCTGGGGCCCCCATGTCCTCTCCACCAGTGAACTGGCAGGTCAGAGTGTAGCAGTTCTGGGCATGTCCTCCCATCTATGAGATCTGCCACTCACCAGGAACTGCAGGTCGAGGTAGCATTCTGGCCATGTCCTCCACAGTGAACTGGCAGGTCAGAGTGTAGCATTTCTGGGGCCCCCATGTCCTCTCCACCAGTGAACTGGCAGGTCAGAGTGTAGCATTCTGGGGCCCCATGTCCTCTCCACCAGTGAACTGGCAGGTCAGAGTGTAGCATTCTGGGGCCCCCATGTCCTCTCCACCAGTGAACTGGCAGGTCAGAGTGTAGCAGTTCTGGGGCCCCATGTCCTCTCCACAGTGAACTGCAGGTCAGAGTGGCAGTTTCAGGCTCAGTCATTAACGCAATCCGGGAAGCCCTCCTAGCCATGACGTCACTTCAGTTCCCTGGCTGGTCAGAGAGTGGTATAACATCTCTGGGGCTCCATGTAAGATCTCCACCAGTGAACTGGCAGGTCAGAGTGTAGCATTTCTGGGGCCCCCATGTCCTCTCCACCAGTGAACTGGCAGGTCAGAGTGTAGCAGTTCTGGGGCCCCCATGTCCTCTCCACCAGTGAACTGGCAGGTCAGAGTGTAGCATTTCTGGGGCCCCCATGTCCTCTCCACCAGTGAACTGGCAGGTCAGAGTGTAGCAGTTCTGGGGCCCCCATGTCCTCTCCACCAGTGAACTGGCAGGTCAGAGTGTAGCATTTCTGGGGCCCCCATGTCCTCTCCACCAGTGAACTGGCAGGTCAGAGTGTAGCAGTTCTGGGGCCCCATGTCCTCTCCACCAGTGAACTGGCAGGTCAGAGTGTAGCATTTGTGGGGCCCCATGTCCTCTCCACCAGTGAACTGGCAGGTCAGAGTGTAGCAGTTCTGGGCCCCCCCCCCCCCCCCCCCCCCCCCCCCAAAAAAAAAAAAAACTGGCAGGTCAGAGTGTAGCATTTCTGGGGCCCCATGTCCTCTCCACCAGTGAACTGGCAGGTCAGAGTGTAGCAGTTCTGGGGCCCCCATGTCCTCTCCACCAGTGAACTGGCAGGTCAGAGTGTAGCAGTTCTGGGGCCCCCATGTCCTCTCCACCAGTGAACTGGCAGGTCAGAGTGTAGCAGTTCTGGGGCCCTCTGCTCTACTTATTGTCCATTTCAATCCCGCAAATCACGTGGAAGCCGGCTCCTTCAGCCAAGGTGACGTCACTTCAGTTTACCTGGCTGAGTGCCAGACTGCCATAGACACTGGTCATAACCACTACTGCTTTGAGTGGCTCTTGAGTTGTAAGATAACAATCCGACTTCTTCTCTCATCATTAATATTGTATAGTATTTACTGATGAAGGAATATTTGGGTAAAGAAATCTACCTTGTACAACTTGTCAGACACTGCAACATCATGGAACCTTGATTCTGAGGACCTGTACATAACCTTCTTCTCTTGTAAAGCCCAAACCCGCTAATGTTACCCAGAGAATAAGCTTTGATAACCCTATATTTAAAGCTAGGTAGACTGTGCAGTATATCACTGGTATACAGTGCAGACAATAATTACAGCAGCGGGGCCCCAGAACTGCTACACTCTGACCTGCCAGTTCACTGGTGGAGAGGACATGGGGGCCCCAGAACTGCTACACTCTGACCTGCCAGTTCACTGGTGGAGAGGACATTGCCAGATGGTTGTGTGACGAATGTCGAATAAAATGTGACATAATCAGGGCACGTCACAACCCTTTTTATGATATAAGTCAATGGGAGGTGGTAGGTATGTTTCACATTCTAAATTTGTTTATCAATGAATAATTCTCCCTTAATAATAAATTAAATAGATTTATTTCTACAAGTCAAAGGCACCTTGAAATAACCTCAAAAAAATCCAGCTTAAAAACCTACTCAGCATGGCTCACTAACTCAGTAATGTTATATATCCTGGGTAACAGTTATCGATCATAGTTAGATGGTTCACCTTGATGTAATTAATGTATGTGAGGGAGGTTTAGTCATGTAGCGGGCCGCGGGGTCGTTGACTCCCCCGTAACACCACCTCCAGGAGATAAAAGGAAAGATTTTTCGCTCTTTCTCTTCCCTTCTTAAGGAACTAGAATAAAGGGTGAAGTCCATTGACTATTAATAACTTCAATAAGATCCTTTTCGAATAGGAAGCGCACCTGTTGTCTTTGCTGGGGTAGCATAACCTGGGGAAAGCAGAGACTGGAAGATAACCTAAGGGAAGTGAGGAAGGGGAGACATTCTGGGGCCCACGGATGGATTTCTGGACACATGGACCTGGGAAAGGCGAAGATACCTTGGGGAAGTGGGGAAGGAGAATATCTGT
>WNWK01017693.1:0-22500 GCA_009830355.1 Cherax destructor
GCGTTCTGCTGACTCTTGCCTCTTCTCTGGCGGAGTAAGCCTACCATATAGGTCAAAATCCCTGGCCCTATGAGCCTCATTTAAGTTTTATAATTAAAGAAATAAAGGCCAATGTTAGAATTTTGATATTGGATGCGCAAATTCTCATTCAATCAGGCTGGCGTACAGTGCAGCTTTCACTGTATAATTTGGAGTGCCTTTACGCATTGTTAAAATTTTATATATATATGCAGCTTTATTTTTTATTACGATAGCTCATGCGCTCTCTAAATTTCCCCATACACGGTAACAATTTTATTCTAACTCTAGATTATATATACAGTAAGCTAAATGACGATTATGAAATATGAAATTAGCTTCATTGTGGATTGTTTATTGTTAGGGTTAGGCTATAGTGAGCGAAATTTATGGAAGACTCCTGAGTCGTGGCAGCGAGGTCCTCCTCAGCCCCAGTAAAGATGGCGATCCTGAAATGAAGAAGAAAATGGAGGACCAACAACCCTGCCGTATTGATATATGTACAGGGCAAAAACTCGTAGTGACGGTGGAAGATGCCCAACTTGACCTCCTCCGTGTCCTATGAACATGGCACTCAAGTTTTCCAAGGAGTTTTGCTCGATTCAACTAAGAGGTAAGAAAATAAGCGTTCATATTTGAGCGGTAATGTCGCTAGCTAGAGTTGGTAGTCATAGTCCCAGAAATAAGCATGTCTGTTGCTTCAAATTTCTCTTGATCTGTTGAGGTTTAGACTGTCTGATATAGATATTTCTTTTCAATGTCACATCGTGCAGTGGTTGAATACTAAAGCTTTGCTCTAAATCTACAGGATTAATTGTTGACACATAGACATATGACTGGTATTGTAATAGGTCTGATGAGTGAATTTTCATTCATTCTTTCTATTTTCAATGCTTCAGTCTTCTCTTGAGTATAGTAGTGACTTGTGTAAGCTTGGAATTTCGCAAAAAAATGAATATTACTAATTAAAGTATAAGGAAAAAGTTGAATTATCATGTACTTGATGTGTTACTGTATTGTGTTAATTATTTAATTAAATACTTCTGTGACAAGTATGCCTTGCATATATAATGTATGTCATAGTGAACTCTGTTTAAAAATAAATTGGTAAACCAAAATTTTTTACTTATGAGAATAATTGTATCCTATTAGATAAAAGTTGTGACCAACATAATGTTGGTCAGTTACATGTTTTGTGCTCAACTAAGTTAATGTTTTGATCACAACTAATATAAAATTGGGTAAAATGCTGAAAATTTAAACATTGTGTGAATGATTGCATTATAAATTATTATTAGAATTATGGGGTACATATTATTATGAGAATCATGGGGGTGTTCTAAACCCATAGGGGTCATACAGTACCTGGGGAATGGGAAATAATCAGGTTTGATCCAAGGAATGGAAGGATGGTATCTCCAGTTCCTGGAATAAGGAATCCTTATCAGCATCAAGGTATTTGTGGTATTAAATGTATGCTGTGTAATTGTCTACACATGATTTTGGAAATAAATTATTATTATATTCACACATGCACTGACTCCATGTGGGTCATATATTTTCACGTGTAAAGCTATCCTCATGGTGTCCCATATTTTTCAATTTATTTATATATTTTTTTAAAATTTCCAGTGTCACATGCTATCTCTTTCTTGCACCCATCCCTATTCTCTCTTATTTGTAAAGCACATATTTATTCCTTTCATGAACCTCTATAATTCTTTATTATTATAGTACTTTTTTATCATTTGTTAATGTAATCATATAGGTGCTGAGGGCTGATTGTGTTGTTTGAAACTGTATTTAAAATATTTTCCTGTCTGCCATTTAAAGTATAGGTATTTTCAAGGCAAGTTTCTGTATAAAAGTGCTGCATATTACTATCAGTATGATTTGCAATTTGTCTGTATCCTTCTACTTTAAAAATTGTCTTGCCATAAATGCTTCTATAGGTTCATATCTGAAGCATTCTCCACACGTTTAACATGCACAAACTTCCCAATTTTTAAGTCGTGTGTTGTCTTAACTTGATAATTTAGCACATATGTAATTCTCCTTTTTATGCCTTTCACTCATTTGTACACCAATTATTTCACCTTTCATTTTACACCTTTCATTTGAGAGTAGCTAAGTTTAATACTCAAATCAGTCATTTTAAGAAAGATTCTCATACTGGATGTTATTTTTATTTACCTGCCCACCTACTGTATATCCATTCTGTAATATGGAGACCGGGAGGGTGGGTGGAAGGTACTGTAATATAGAATATGTTCCAGGAAGGGTTAGATGGAGGGTGTAAGTAATTTTATTCAGGTATACACAAATACAGTTACATAGATTATCTTACATAACAGCATATGTGTAGAGAACCTAGGATAACCCAAAAAAGTCAGGCAGTGACTTTATTCCCATTGGGTGTAAAGATTTTAAGTGGGTGGGACCTGAACGTCAAGCAAGTATATGTGAGGATGCAATATATTATTGAGCAAAATAATTGGCTTTTGGAATTTGACATGCAGTATTTTTTTCTGGTCACATCTTTCCCTTTCCCTTCTGCTTTGTAAAATCCACAACCTTGTATTCCTGATCTGGCCTCCAAGATTGTGGAAAAAGTGTAAGCTTATTTAGATTCAGGTACACATAAATACAGTTACACAAATTATCACACATAGTAACATATGTGTAAATTACCTAGGATATTGCAAAAAAAGTCAGTGTCTTGTTTCCAGCAAATGTGGTTGGTCCTTCATCTTCCCTTTGAATTTTGTCTACCCTTCTTTTCCTATCCATATACAGTGGTACCTCGGTTTACGATTTTAATCCGTCAGAGAGGGCATATTTTAAGCCGAAACAATCGTAAAACGAATCAATTTTCCCCATAAGAAATAATGGAAATAAATTTAATCCGTCCAAGACTTCCAAAAGTAGTTAAATAAAATATTTTTTAGAACTTTTGGACATTAAATAATACACAATTTAATAAAGAATACATAAATATACATGCAAATATTGTACAATAACATGTCACTTACATTTATTGAAGAGTTGTTGATGTGTGGAGGACGGGAGGAGGGGAGAAGGTGGAGTAGTATGCTAGTGTTTGGAAGGGAATCCCTTCCATTAACACTGCAGGTGGTAAGTTCTTTTCTGGGTTACTTCCCTTTTCTTTGAATGCCACTAGGACCAGCTTGAGAGTCACTAGACCTCTTTCTAACAACAAATTTGTCCAGGGAGATCTGTGTCTGGCGATTCTTTAACACATCCCTGAAATGACACACCACTGTGTCATTGTACAGGTTGCCAGCACGGCCTGCAACAGCATGGTTAGGGTGATATTCATCCATAAATGCTTGCACCTTGCTCCACATTCCACAAATGTCCTTAATCCTTGAAGAAGGCACATTCTTCCATTTTTGTTCCACCTCCTCCACCTCCTCTGAACCATTGTCCTGACCTCTGCTCTCTTGTTCCAGTTGCTGTTGAAGCTCTTGCAGATCTTCAGTGGTTAGCTCTTCCTTGTGCTCCTCCACCAACTGTTCCACATCCTCACCACTCACCTCTAACCCCAAAGACTTGCCCAATTCCACAATTTCTTCCACAACAGGCTCAGGCTCAGGCTCAGGCTCAGGGTTCTGAGGCTCAGCCCCAAAACCTTCAAAATCCCTCCCTAGGACACAGTCTGGCCACAATTTTCTCCAGGCAGAGTTCAAAGTCCTGGTAGTCACTCCCTCCCAAGCCTTACCTATAAGGTGTACACAATGCAGCATATGGAAATGGTTTTCCAAAATTCTCTTAGGGTTATGTTCATGTCTGGGTCACATCAAAGCACTTTTGAAACATTGCTTTGGTATAGAGTTTTTAAAGTTGGAAATGACCTGCTGGTCCATGGGCTGGAGGAGAGGAGTGGTATTAGGGGCAAGAACTTCACTTTGATGAATTTAAACTCGTCCACAATTTTCTCTACCAAGTTTGGAGGATGACAAGGAGCATTGTCCATTATCAGGAGGCACTTAAGTGGCAAATTATTGTCCAATAGATATTTCTTCACACTGGGGCCAAACACTTCATTGAACCAATCTAAGAAAATGTCCTTTGTGACCCAAGCCTTTTTGTTAGACTTCCACATCACACACAAGTTAGACTTGCTGACACCGCATCTGCCAAACACTGGGATTTTCAAAAGATACACTAGTAAAGGCTTCACTTTGCAATCACCACTTGCATTGGCACAAAGCATCAACGTTAGCCTGTCTTTCATAGGCTTATGTCCTGGCTGTGCCTTTTCCTCCTGAGTAATGTAGGTCCTGTTGGGCATTTTCTTCCAAAACAGGCCTGTTTCATCACAATTAAACACTTGTTGGGGAGGAATTGTTCAGCCTCTAGGTACTCCTGGAATTCAGGAACATATTTTTCAGCCGCACTTTTGTCAGAACTGGCTGCGTCACCATGCCTCACAACACTATGTATGCCAGTACGCTTCTTAAATTTTTGAAACCAGCCTCTGCTGGCTTTAAATTCGCTCACTTCACTCGTTGCAGGCATTTTCTTAAGGAGATCATCATGCAACTGCCTTGCTTTTCACATATTATTCCCTCCGAAACAGTATCTCCTGCTAACTGTTTCTCGTTGATCCACACCAACAACAACCTTTCCACATTTTCCACCACTTGTGGTCTCTGTTTTGATCACAGATGCACCTTTTGCAACAACAGCTTCCTTGATTTTACTTAAATATTTCTTATCCACAATGGTAGCGATGGTAGAATAGGGTTTACCATACAGCCTGGCCAGCTCACTGATACGCACTCCACTTTCATATTTTTCTATTATCTCCTTCTTCACTTCTATCGTACATATATTTCTGTTCCTCTTTGCCACAGGCTTAGCACTAGGATCTTTCCTTGGACCCATGGTAGCTTATTTAGCAGTTGCAAGCACTAAAAACAGTGGAATAATGACAATATACTGGTATGAATGCGTGGGTGTGGGTGGGTGGTCGCTCTCGCTTGTAAACAATAGCACTGACGCTCCCTGGAGTGCGCGCTCAGCTGGGCGCCAAGCGGACAGGTCCGGTACGAATGTCGGTAACCGAAGCAAACATCGTAAACCACAAACAAATTTCTTACGTTATAAATATCGGTTACCGAAAATAACGTAAGGTGATAACATCGTAAACCGAGGTACCACTGTACGTACTCCAGATCCCTGCAGCCTCCTACCTAGTGTTCAGTCACTCTGAAGGTATTAACCCTTTCACACACTGGCATAGATCTTTGTCATTTGAGGCCAGTGTCGCTTAAGTAGATCCACGTCTTAATCGTAGTGCCCTCAAATATTCTGTGAGTAGTAAATCTTGAACTAGAAAATAAAGAATGGATCTGTGTAGTGTGTGTGAGTGTGTGTGTATACTCATCTAATTGTACTCACCTAATTGTGGTTGCAGGGGTCGAGACTCAGCTCCTGGCCCCACCTCTTCACTATCCGCTACTGGGTCCCTTCTCTCCCTGCTCCATGAGCTTTATCATACCTCGTCTTAAAGCTATGTATGGTTCCTGCCTCCACTACGTCACTTGCTAGACTATTCCACTTCCTGACTACTCTATGGCTGAAGAAATGCTTCCTAACATGTGTGTGTGTGTGTGTGTGTGTGTGTGTGTATGCAGTTTAAAAAAAAAATCCTACCCCATGCAGTGCATGATGGGAACAGCCAACCTCTGATCTTATGCTTAGGTTAAAATAGTGACTGAGACATGTTGATGGTTTTATGGTTTTATTAGCTATTTCTTGGTGTCAGTTGATAGACCAGAAGGCACACTGGTGAAATGGAGATGATTTTGGCTAGTTTCAGACTGGAAGTGACCTGGAATAGGTATCAAAGTGGTGGAAGTATTTTATTTTTGGCAGTTTCCCGAGGAAGGATAGAGGACCATCCTCCCCTGGTCTGTTTTAAGGGTTTTTACTAGGTCTGCTTCAAATATATGGATTGCCTAAACCATGACCAATCATTCTTGGTTATATTTTATTAGCTGAGAAATAGGGTAAAAGCTTTGATTTTTTTGTGTATGTGATGGATTCAAAATGGAGGGTAAGTGTTATATAGGAGAGGCCTGGAAACATGATTGATGAACAGAGGAAAGGTTAACCTAGTGGCTGGAATGCATACAGTGTTTATTTTGGTCTGTTTTTAAATTGAAACTTTGTTTAAAATTGGCCAATTTCTGGGTGCTTCATAGGGTAGATAAGTGAATAGGCAGTTCTTGTGCTTGATCAATAGAATGGTAGGTTTATGGGTGAAATAGCCAGAAATTAGGTCAATTTGAGCAATGGTACCCCATCTATACCATGGTTTGAATTACTGTAAAATTGCCTGAAAGTTGGAGACCTTGCAATTGCGTAAAATGCTCCCCTGACCTTCAACTTTGTGTCTTCGTAATTCTTTAATTTTTTTCATCAAATTTTGCATTTTGGTGTAATTGCCTTTAGAAAAAGATTCTCTACCATTTTAGAAGATAAAAATTTGTTTTTGAAAAATTGTGACACTGGTGGGACTTTTAATTTTGGGGACTTCTACAGTGAAAGAGTTGTATTAACGTTGGTAAAATTACCGACTATGTTAAGTAAAAGGACACAAGTGACATTTTATTATGGCAATGTTTCGCTCTCCAGGAGCTTTGTCAAGCCGTTACAAACAGTACATGGACACAGAAGGTATATATAGGATTCAAGTGAGGCATAGTAGTTGTAATACTAGTGGAGGTAGTAGTAGTAGTAGTAATATATGTGTCCTTGTACTGTTTGTAATGGCTTGACAAAGCTCCTGGAAAATGAAACGTTGCCACAATAAAATGTCACATTAGTTGCACATATGTCCTTGTATTTAACAGTGAAAGAGTTAATTCTGCGCTTATTTATGGTTTAGTTAGCCATTAAATTAACTTACATAATAGAGGGCAGGACTCAAATCTACAAAACGGTCATGAATGATTCCCTAGAGCTGAAGACCTCCCTGGACCATTATACATATCCTGTACTCTTAAATTTTTTCCATCTTTCCCCATTCTCCTTTCCTCTCTTCTGATATACCCAACATCTCATCTTTGGAACTCTTATGCCTTTGTATAAAGACTACAGTGCTGTCTTTTGTATTACAGAAGGGCCCCGCTTATACAGCAGGTTCGGTTCTGGGCTACCGCTGTAAAGTGAATTATAGCCTTATTTTTCTTTTTTTCACTTTCAGATGCATATAAAAGCCTTATAACACTATCATATACAGTGGTACCTCGAGTTACGATATTTTTTTCGTTCGAGAATGCTGTTCAAGTGCCATTACCAAACAAATTTATCCCCATAAGGAATAATGTAAAATAGACTAGTCCTTTTACACCCCCAAAAATATACCTACAAAAGCATTTAAAAAAATAAACTTACATAAAAGGGCGATTTTGGGGACCATCGTAACTCGAGGTACCACTGTATTAAGTGAGCAATAGAGCAAGGCCTAAAAAATTCATATACAGTACACACATTACTTACCTTTAAAATATTTTCACCCTTAGCTTATAGTGAGTGGTGAATATATTTATTGTAGGAAGTCTAAATAAATGAAGAATGGGTATAATTGAAAACCTCTGTATTAGCAAAACTCTGTAAATCAGGACCTGCTTGTGTACCTTTAGTTGAGTTTTTCTAACCAGTCTTTCCTCTTGTATCATATAAAGATAAAGATAAAGTTTATTTCTTTGTAAAAGTTACAATGTGTAATTCCAATTTTGGTTTGCTAAGTACAAAGAAAGCCACTATCATGCTTGGGCATTTTGGGCAGACTAATCCTAGTACATAATAACTACTTAAATCTAGACAAGATAAGACTGGTTAACTTGTATTAAAATCTTTATTTAACCTTAATACTAATGCAAGGTAATCAAGGTGGAGGTTTATAAGAATAATAATCTTGAAGTTGCACATAATAAAAACAATATTACAAATAATGGTTCAAACAGTAACATTTCAAGGATTGGCAGATGTTTAATAGACTAGAGGTCATATAATATAATATTTGGGAGAGTTGCCTCAACTGATTAGAAGTTGTTTTGGTTGGTTTGGTTAGTATTGAGAGATAAGATGATTTTTAAGCAAAGTCCTAAATTTATAAGTAGTCAGAGGATCCTTTACCGGTTTAGGTAGTGAATTCCAGATCTTCGGGCCCTTTATGTGCATTGCATTTTTACATAGTGTGAGACTGACATGAGGGATGTCTAAGAGTGCCTTATGCCTTGTGTTGTGACTGTGCTTTCTGTTGTAGCTATCAAGGAGAAGTTTAAGTGGAGGGTTTATATTGGAGTTTAATGTTTTGTATATGTAGTAGGCACAATAATATGAGTGTATGTCTCGTATATTTAGTAAGTTCAGGCTTTTGAAAAGTGGTGGGGTGGGCTGTCTAGCACAGGAGCTGGTAATCATCCACACAGCAGCTTTTTGTTGGGTTATTAAAGGTTTAAGGTGGTTGGCTGTGGTTGATCCCCAGGCACAAATACCATAGGTGAGGTAGGGATATATTAAAGAGTGGTAAGGAGTGTCATTTGGGGTACATAGTATCGTATCTTGGAAAGGATGCCTGCTGATTTGGAAATTTTCTTGGAGATATGCTGGATATGGGAATGAAATTTAAGATTACAGTCAAGGAGAAGACCTATAAATTTACCCTCAGTGTGTCTTGTAATAGGGGAACCATTTATCGATATACAGTGGACCCTCGGTTTTCGTTGAAAATTCTTTCCAGAATGCTGTTTGAGTGCCGTTACCGAACGAATTTGTTCCCATAAGGACAAATGTAAATTAGATTAGTCATTTCAAACCCCCAAAAATACACTTACAAAAGCACTTACGAAAATACACTTACATAATTGTTCGAGTTTGGAGGTGAACGAAAACCGAGGGTCCACTGTACATATTAAGTTGGATATTTAAGGCTCTGTTTCCAAACAGCATGAAGTATATTTTGTCTATGTTGAGAGTGAGTTTGTTGGTCATCATCCAAGTATATATTTTTAGCAGCTCGTTGTTTACAGTGTCTCTAAGTATACGTAGCTGGGTTTGAGTGGGAGTAGACATAAGTAGTGTCATCTATGAATAGAACTGGTTTAAGGAGTTAAGATGCATTGGGAGATCATGGATGTAGATGAGAAAGAGGAGTGGGCCTAGGACACTACCCTGGGGCACTCCGACAGCTACAGGCTGGATAGTGGAGCTGACTCCATTTGCGTATACATACAGTCATCCCTCGGTTTTCGGTTTTAATCCGTTCCAGATGGATCGGCTAAAACCAAAATCGGCGAAAACCAAAACTATTTTCCCCATAAGAAATAATGGAAATTCAATTAATCCGTTTCAGAAACCCAGAAGTTTGGAAAAAAAATTTTTTGGGGGCCTTAAAGATAGATTTACATGCACAAATGAATGAACTGAATGTGGCACTTACCTTTATTGAAGACTGATGTTGCTGGATGGGAGAGAGGGAAGATGGGAGAGGGAAGAGACCCTAATTTTTGGAAGGGGAATCCCCCTCCATAAGGACTCTAGGTACCAAGTCCTTATCCAGGGTCACTTCCCTGCATGCCTGCTACACTCCCTCCCTGCCTGCTACACTCCCTCCCTGCCTGCTACACTCCCTCCCTGCCTGCTACACTCCCTCCCTGCCAGCTACACTCCCTGCATACATGCTACACTCCCTACATACATGCTACACTCCTGCATACCTGCTACACTCCCTGCATACCTGTTACACTCCCTGCATACATGCTACACTCCCTGCATACCTGTTACACTCCCTGCATACATGCTACACTCCCTGCATACCTGTTACACTCCCTGCATACATGCTACACTCCCTGCATACCTGTTACACTCCCTGCATACATGCTACACTCCCTGCATACCTGTTACACTCCCTGCATACATGCTACACTCCCTGCATACCTGTTACACTCCCTGCATACATGCTACACTCCCTGCATACATGTTACACCCCCTGCATACATGCTACACTCCCTGCATACCTGTTACACTCCCTGCATACATGCTACACTCCCTGCATACCTGCTACACTCCTGCATGCATGCTACACTCCTTGCATGCCTGCTACACTCCCTGCATGCCTGCTACACTCCCTGCATGCCTGCTACACTCCCTGCATGCATGCTACACTCCCTGCATGCCTGCTACACTCCCTGCATGCATGCTACACTCCCTGCATGCATGCTACACTCCTGCATGCCTGCTACACTCTTAAACTCCATCGTGTTTCTCACTTTCACTATCATATTTTTCTATTATTTCTTCATTTCTACAGTGTTTCTCACTTTCTTTACCAAAGAAGTGGCTTTAGGAGCTTTCTTTGGGCCCATGGTAGCTTATTTAGTAGTCACACACAATAATCAAGGCCCAAAAACAATGAATTGTTAATAAATGTTTTGTATAAACTCCTGGGGTGATGTTCACTCAAGCGTAAACAATGCTAGACTGCGTGACAATGTGCGTGGGTGGCGGGCCTACGGCCTTTGTATGTGCGCGGCACTGGTGGACAGGTCCCATACGGTCGGCGAAAACTAAGACAAATTTTCCCTGAAAAAAGTCGGCGAAAACCAAAATCGGCGAAAACTGGGACAAGCGAAAACCAAGGGATGACTGTACTGGTGTCTATCGTTAAAATAAGATTTTAGGTAATTGAGGGAATGTCCTCTGATGCCGTAATGATTTAGTTTTAGGTGCAGGAGATTGTGGTCCACTGTATCAAATGCTTTCTGTAGGTCAATGAAGAGCCCCGGAGGATATTCATTTTTATCGAGGGCTGTATATATTAGTTCAAGCATTTGTATAATAGCATCATTCCTACTTTTTTTTGGTCTAAACCAAAACTGGCAGGGGTTAAGTATGTTGTTGGATATAAGGTAGGAGTAAAGTTGTTTGTGTATTATTTTTTCGAACATTTTAGAAAGTAAGGGCAAGTTTAATATAGGTCTGTAGTTGTTCAGATCAGTTGGATCACCTCCTTTGAGGATCGGGGTAACCCTTGCTGTCTTGAGTATGGATGGGAAGGTTGAGGACTCTACAGATTTGTTAAACAGTGTTGCAATAATGGGTGACAGCACATGAGTAGCTTTTTTATATATGAATAGTGGCAAGTTATTTAGAGCTCCTACTTTGTTTTTTAATGATTTAATGAGCTAGATATAGAGTATTTGGGTAGTTGCCAGTGAGGTAGTCTTTTGGGTGGGTATTTGATCTAGGAATTTTGCTCGCTAGCTTCGATCCTTCAGTAGAGAAGAAGACATTAAATTTGTTGGCCGTGTCTATAGGCTATATGTGAGGTTCATCTGGTTTAGTCAAGTTTCTCTCTCTGTTTCTAGACAGTTTTCTAGAGCCCAAAATTTTGGAGAGGGTTTGTCAGGTCGTTTTCATATCACCTTTTATTTCAATAAATCTATTTTCATAGTTCATTTGCTTTGATTTTCATATTAGTTTTGTGAGTAATCTTTAGTAATCTGGCCTAATCTGAACAGTTTTTTAAGTTGGTGCTTTTTATCAATGGATTTGAGGATACTATTTGTTAGCCATGGGCTGTTTAGTCTCTTTGCTGTGATCTGCTTCGTTTTGATTGGAAAATGCATGTTATAGAAGTTTTGACATCTTTGTCAATATTATTGCTTTCAGCTAGCTCTCTCTCTCAATCAGTGTCACCTAGTGCTAATATTAAATTATTTACCGATGGCTTGTCATACAGGCGAAATAAGATCTCTCCCGAGTCTTGAGGCAATTTACATAAGTTGGTTATGAGAAAGGTGTGGGTAGTGTTCTGTAGTGTTATCTGTGATTATACCTGCTTGTAGTGGAGATATTGTGTTGGTCCAGATATGGTCAGGTAATGAGGAACTTGTCTCAGAGATTCTTGTTGGCTTAGTTATAGAAGTTAGCAGCAAGCAGTTGTTCATAGTGTTTGTGAAATCAACTACTGGAGGGTCAGTTGATTGGATGAGGTTGATGAATACAAACTTAACTGGTCTCTATATTGTCTTACTAATACAGTCCACCCTCCATTCTGATTATTCAAATGTCAACACAGTTTTTCTATCATTTCTTAATTGATTTTGATTTGCTATATTATCTGTGGCCTCATCTCCCTTAGTATCTGTTGATATCTTTTCCTCAACACCACTCCTCTTCCCTACCATTCCTCTTACCTCTGTACGGTTCGTACTTCTAACGGCTGTTCACGTGATTTCCAACCTCTGCCCATGTGATCTGGCATTAGCCAATGATAGGCCTGCCTTTTGAATGCCTCAGCGCCGGGCGGCCTAGTAGCCTCAGTTCCCTTGGGGTAGGCATACGAGACGGACACAGGCATAGGCTCTCAGCTCCCATATATCCAACGCCTCATTAAACGCTACCAAAACCCAAGCTCATCGTCTGTTAATATTACCAAATCTATGAAAAGAACCCCACAACACACCTCTGCTATGTACATCTTAATAACCCATACAGGTTTAGTGCTTTCCATGAATATAATAAGAATTTATAGTGCAGTACAGTATATATAATTACCAGTTTGTAAGTGTTATACAGGTAACCTCCTTAACAAGTGTGATTTGTTACAGAAAAATCTCTAGACAATTTTATGTTTATCACTTTCAGTTTATTTGCAGATTCTTACTATATTATCTACTGTAATTTGAAATGTGTAGTGGTGTGTACTGGGAAAAATTCCAGTGCAGTATATAGTGCTTTTCATATTAAAACTTTAAGACATTCACCAGTGATGGTCATTTGGGTTATCAGCATGATGACCTCAGACAAAATGGGATGGTCATCCTCTTAATCTTTATGCCATTATAATCCCTCTTACTTTGATCAAGATTACTTATGGAATGTCAGTATTAACTGCATTTGAGATATTTAACCCTTTCAGGGTCCAGAGGCCAAATTTCAAAGTGTGCACCAGGGTCCAAGAATTTTCAATTTTTTTTTTATTTTGTCTTATGAAATGGTAGAGAATCTTTTTCTGAAGGTAATAAAACAAAAAGTATGAAATTTGATGGAAAATTGACGAAATTATGCTCTCGCGAATTTTGATGCGTCAGCGATATTTACAAATTGGCAATTTTGCCGACTTTGACTCCCATTTTAGGCCAATTACATTATTCCAGTCGACCAAATTCTTAGCTATTTCGCTAGTATTACTTAGAATGAATTCCATTTTTATTTTTTATTCATATAATGAATTTTTATTCAAACAAAAAAATGGAAGATTTACTGTTATGCAATATTGTAATAATTGTATAAATAGCATCACCACATTTGTGAACGTATTTTAGACCCACCAGCTGGTGCGAATTAGATGTGTGAGGTCATTTGTTTACTCTTGAACATTGGCAAAAATTTAACATTTCCTTTACTTTGAGCTCAGTTTCAAGCCATTTCTAATACTAAAACAAATCAAAATCATCTCTATTTCTGTAATATATCTTCCATTCTATCAAATGATACCAAGAAATTGCAAATACAACTATAAAAAGCATACGAAAAAACACTGCAAAGTTGCTGTTTTAATTGAAAATTACGGTCTCAGTTTTTTTCTCTCATTATGCACTGTCCTGCAGGATTTGTTTTATGTGGTGCACACTGACCACATAGATGTATTCTCTCATATATAGGCCCAAATTTACCACTCACAGCTTATCTGAGTGAGCTGAGCTCATGGCGTAGAACTACGGTTTGGACCCTCAACTCAAAGCCGTAGAACTACGGCACAGACCCTGAAAGGGTTAAGAAAACATAGGCATGTTAATTTTCATCCTGGCACTTGTGCAAAATTAAATCTATAGGATTTCTCTAAAAATAATCTCAGTGGATTTCCTGGACCCAGACTTAGAAATTTCAGTATATTTGTGACACTAAAGAGATATTTAAGGAAATGAGTCATGTAAATTTCTGGCCTGGTACTTGCAGCACAAAATAAAAACAGGCTTACATTTGTATCATTATGTATCAAATTATGTATATCTGCTGTAACTTCTTTGTATGGCTCACGAGAAATAAAAAGTTAATTTTAATATAATTATTTTTTAAGCTCGGTCATCTAACTCATTCCACATTCTGTTCTTACATTGTAAACTGTTTCCTGATGTAGCATTGACTCTGGTGGGTGTGTAGCTTCCATTCATGTACCCTAATTTTGGTTCTCTGTTGGTACAGTTTGTCTTGTCTTCACCTCAGGGTATTTTGTATGACATGATTATATCCTCTATTGTTCTGTACTGTAATCCTCCAGGGGCAAGAGATCTACCTCAAGCAGTCTGTCCTCATTGTTTAATACTCGCAGTGTTTGCACAGTATACTTTTACTGTTTCTTGGTTTTATTTCAGAATTTTCTTAAGGAATTATTTATTTACTTTCAGGAGACTTCCCTGTGGAATATATCCCCCAGGTGGTGAATTTCCACCAAAACCACCAACAGATGCCACACCAGTGTCAGAGAATGATGATAAACTCTTCTCTGTGAAGCAGCGACACACTTACTTCCAGCAAGATACAGCCATTGTGGATCCCAACTCGAAAGCCAAAAAAGGGGTACAGCTTAGAAAGTCAATTTCTCTTACTCAGCGTTTCAAAAACTCTCGTATGACAGTGCGTCTAAGACCAAGACAAGTTTTGTGTTCTAAATGTCAGTCTATATGTAATGAGAAGTCAGAAAATGTTAGTGGAGCAAAAGGTCAAAGAGCAACTGAGCCACCAACAGCAGCTAAGCCAGTTACTGAAACTCGTGGCAGCACCAGAAGTTCACGTGACAGGAATTCCCAAGAGCAACACAGCAGTGGTACATCCTCCCAACACAGAAGAGGAGAACGATCTCCACAGAAGAATGTTCGATTGGTTCCTAAATTAGTAAAGTTGAAACCAAGTGAAATAGAGGCTGCTACAAATAAGGGAGTAAGCTGTTTAAGAAAAGGTTCGCAGACTCGCAGTACACGAAGTGATTCAGACTCATGTGATAGTGAAGTAAGTGTTGGCTCAAACACATCTTATTCTGTGTCGGGAAATAACAGTGCTTCAGATGGCAAAGTACCAAAGTTAAAACTTTCTACCAGTCTTTGCGCAGCTGAATCGACAGAAACAAAGCGAAAAGGTCGCATTCCAAAGATGACTATATCAACGTTTAACCTTGCTTTACAATCTAGTGAAGGCTCCAAGGAAAATTGGGAAAGTGATAGTAGTGAAATAAGAAACCAGGGTATACCTAAGATGATATTATCCACTTCAGGAATTGTTTCTGAACCTGTCAGTGATAAAAAAGACAAAGATAGTGGGAAAAATAGAAAACAGTCAGATTCAAGTGAGTCACAAGTTGATGCAAAAGAATTAAGATTAAGATCAGGTAATGTGCATAAGTTGACGATCACAGCCACTGGATTTCAAGACTTTGGGGAGTCTTTATGTGATAGGGTGTCTCCCATACCAAAATTAACAATTCTTCCATTGATTCCAAAGAAAGAATGTCAAGAGGAGAAGATCTCTAGTGATGTTAAGCATCATAAAATAGGTAAAGGTTTCTTGGAAGATACTCCTCCTGAGAAAATGAGTTTAAGAAAAAAGCGTTCTTTAGGTTCAATGGAAGATTTATGGGATGAAAGTGTCTTCGATGAAACTGCAAAAAAGCACAAAAGAGAAGAGGCAGAAGAAGGGAAAGAAGGCAATGACTCACAGAAACTTATAAGTGAAGACAAAGATGTATTAGAAGGAGACAAACCAAAAGCTACACCAGTCCTAAAAATTTCTTTCGGACCAGAGGGGAAAGGAACAGTCCTCAAGATCCCATCCAAGAGTACTGTTGTTACTATTAGTACTCCTGAAGTAGATACAGAAGAAGAAATGACTAAAAAATATAAAGACATGAGTGCAAAAGCAGCCAAAAAAGCATTGAAAAAGGCAAAAAAAGAAGCTCAAAAGAAGACAATGCTTGGCGGGGCCTCGCCTGCATATATTGTGGGAGGAATGTCTCCAAGGTTTGGGGGAATGTCACCTCTCAGACTTGGTGGCATGTCCCCAGCAAGGTTGGGTGGTTTCTCGCCAGCAAGATTTGGTGGTACATCTCCAGCTCGCTTTGGAGGCATGTCCCCTGCCAGAGCTGTAGCCGTTGATCTTTCAACTCGTGATTTGCCTCCAAAAAAGCATAAACATAAGGTGAAACACAAAAAAAAACATAAAGATGAGCGCAGGCATAAATCACCAGAAGAAAGCAAAGCCCAAGTTGAAATCAATGATCATAAGGAAAACTCCATGCATTTGCCAGAGTCCATAGATCCAGACATTCCTATTGAAAATATCACTCCTGATTTACAGTGGAATGCATCTGAGGGAAATGAATATCCTATTGACCAGTCTTCACAATCAGCTCTTAATTTTAGTCAATCTAATTTAAATTTGCAATCTGCTTCCAACTCAGGTATACCTTTGCAACCTTCTCGACATAAGCTTTCAATATCCATAAAAAGAGTAAGTAATGCTAGTTATGTGGCATGTGATTCAAGCCATTCAGATGGAGAAAGAACTGTTACCCCAACAAATCCTGTTAGCAACGAAGATGTTGCCGAAAAAGCCCAAGAAATGGCATTTGAAATGGACCATATCAGACAGGATAGATCTCAAACTGTACCATTTGAATCAGAAGAATATGGTAAAGATGCATCTTCAGAATTGCTTCAGTCTTATGAATTGGAAAGTGCCAGAACGGAAAACTTGCCATCATTAATAGATACAATGGAAGAGAGAAGTGATAGGCCAACAGCAACATCGTATGGGATGGAAACTCCAGAGCCTTCCCTTCCAGGTAGTGACTCTCCTGGGAGTGATGATGCATGTAATGGAGTAGTTCCTGACTTTCCAAGCAGTGCTCCAAATATTGAAGGACTTGATGGCCAACCAAGTGCTGCTCTTTTGATGAAACTCAGCTGGCAAGAAGTAGAGCAGTGCGAGATTGGAGAAGGAAGAGTTATGGCTGTAGGAGATGTTGTATGGGGAAAAATACATGGATTTCCATGGTGGCCAGCAAAGGTGAGATTTTATAATTAAAAATGTTCTAATTGTTTATTTTTAAAACATTTTATGATACATACAGTACAGTATAATAATTTGAAAAGTCCATTTCTATCTTAAGTCTGTTTTTACGGGAATATTGATGCAAATGAATATAGATAGGACTGAAATAAATTATTACCATTATATCCATTTTATATTCAGGCATTCAATTTACTGATATGCTGTATTATGGGTGATTAGTTTAGCCAAAATGCTTTGCATATTAGTGGTTTTCTTTTGTGCATTCCAGTGTTTTCTTGCATGTAAACTACATTATTTGTACAGCACAAAAGAAATAAATTGGTATTTGTATAAAGATAAAAACTAACACAACAGAAAACAGTTGATCATAAATAGCATGTTCAATCAGTTTCAAAAGGAACATAAGACTAGAAACAAGATGATAGTTTGACATGTTTTCTGACTGGAGGGAAGGCTTTTTGAGGAGCAGGTGAACCAGTCACCTTGGTTGACTGTGGAAAATATTCCCTTTGAAAACTATGATTGCTCAATATGGTTTTAAAAGGAACTGCACTCCCATTATAGGATCTAATGCACAGTACAGTATTAGAGCTCATGATATACCCCAGAAACCCATCTTTGCCACTTGTAGCAAACTGAGAAAAGTTAATCTGTAATGTATCAAGAGACAGAATAATTAGAGAACTCTGTACCCACCTTAGTTGGATCCAAGTCTAAATGAATGTTCTTTATTTTATCATGAAAACAGTACTAATCAACAAAATTTAACATTTTATACAATTCAGAAACCAACTTGGTTGTTTTAATGCTTTCAATGTCCATCATATGGACCTCCATCATCGAGATCAGGGTCCCTGATGTAGTTCTACGTCATGAGCTCAACTCGCTCAGATAAGCTGTGAACAATGGTTTAAAATAGCGACTCGAGTTTTTTCCAGATGGTTTATATTGTTTTATTGGCTGTTTCTTGGTATCATTTGATAGAGTGGAAGACATATTACTGAAATAAAAATGGTTTTGATTGGTTTCAGGACTGGAGGTAGCTTGAAATTGAGCTGAAAAGAATGGAAATATTTGATTTTTGCTGATATTCCAGAGGACGGGTAAGGCCCCCTTACAACCCCCAGTCTGTTTTGTGGGTTTTTTATGGGTCTGATTTAATTATTGGGTTTCTATAAACCATGACCAATCTTTCCTGGTTATATTTTATTTTCTGAGAAATAGAGTAAATCTTCTGTTTTGCTGTGAATAAGAATTGAAAATGGAAGGCAAGTGTAATATAGGAGAGGCCTGGGGTTGTGGCTGATCAACAGAGGAAATATTGTTTTAGTGTCAGGAATGTCTTCATTGTTTATTATGGATGTATTTTTAAATTACTATTTATTTTAATTTTGTGTAAAATTGCCCAAATTACTGAATTCTGTGTATTTTATTGGGTAGTTGAATGGGCGGTTTCTTGTGCTCAGTTGACAGAATGAAAGGCGTACTACTAAGAATCTGGTGAAACGAAACGGTGGAATTGGCTTAAAATAGAACTCATTGGGTGAAATCGCCAATGCATAAATTGTGCCAAGACTGCTAATTTTGTACCTGTGTAATTCCATAAGTTTTACATCAAATTTTTGTACTTTTGGTGTTTTTACCTTCAGAAAAAGATTACTAGTATTTCAGATTAATTTTTTGTTTTTGTTTTTTGAGTCTGGACAGTAAAAGGGTTAAACTAACTTATTCACTGATCACATAAGGGTTTTGAAATCTTATGGTCATTATTTTGGCCATTTAAAGTTGAAGACTTTAAATGGTATTATATTATGCATCGATATTATATTATGCATCGATATTATATTATGCATCGATATTATATTATGCATAGATATTATATTATGCATAGATATTATATTATGCATAGGTATTCAGTGTGGTACACGCAATGACAAAAACAAATCTTTCTTAATGTAAATTCATTACATAAATGCATAACATAAATAACAGAAATTTCCCTACAGTCATACATACTGTACATATTTACGTCACAATTATCAGTTTTTTGTACTTGTGTTAATTATCGCTTTCCTGCACCAGTGTCCAGCAGTAGTCAGCCCTCAGACTAATTGCTGGGTTTACTTTATATCTTTTCTCCATAATGACTATGTCTGGTGAAATTATTCACCATGGTGTTTTATTTCACAAACTGTATAGGTTGGAGTAAAACTTGAGTTCAGATTCGAATTCAGCATCCCAAAATTAGTTGGAAACACATTTTAAAACATAAACTGAAGCCAATGTCGGCCAGTGATAATCAGAGAAGGCTGAGGTCAGCTGAAAAACAGAATCCGAGGTAGGCAAAGAAGACTCAAATATATGACCAAGTAGGTCATTCACTTTGGGTGAACAAGAGCTTCTAATTTCCATGACAAGATTCAGTTTTTTCTCCCTAGTAATATTCCATCTTTTGAGCTGATATCCTGTTCATGACTGCTAAAGGGCTTCTGTATAATCAGACCATGATTCAGGAGTATGCACACACAATCTGTACTATCAACACACTGCACACCTATGAGGCCTATGTAGCTGGGCAAAGTCATGAATCAAGATTCTTTTAATGATCAAAGGATAGAACTTGCTAGACACAGCCACAAGAATGAAACATTTCATTATGAATCTTTGCTAACTGGTCAGCATACAAAGCAGATGCAAATACCTTGCCCAAAATATCTCTCCCCATCTTACCAACCTGATCCAAATCCAGGTTTCTGTGTATAATTACGGAAAGACATTATACACTCACAAGGAGGAGGCACTGAAATATCAAGACTGAAAGTAATGATGCTATAATCAGACAAGAGTAATATCGAGAGGTATTACTTCAACATATTTAATGTTCTGAGAATTGGTAGCAGAGAGAAGCAAGTCCAATATATGACCACCAATGAAGGTGGGTTGATACCACATTATTCTCACAATTATTCCAATGTATTAGCTCCAGAACCTGCATGAATAGGGCTTCTGCTGTGGACAATCAATCCAGTAGTTAGTCACCACACAAAAAGTTGACAACTCATCTTTGCAAAGGATTCAATAAGAAAACTAAGTTCATTAAGAAACAATATAAAAATAAATTGTAAGGAGAGGAAACAGGAAGGAGGCTAGTGGGATTATAGTAATGGAAAGATAGCCATCATCTTTGAAGGAGAAAATTTATTAATAGTACAAAAGAAAAAAAAGTTTAATGGGAACATATTGTAATAGGAATGAAACAAGCTTAAAAGTCATACTGTGTTTTAAATGTGTTGCCTAGAGGCTGTTTGTTCAGGGCATATAACCTCTGGATATGTAGCAGCGGATGCAGATGAACAGGTAGTAATTTGGTTGAGTGGGTAACTACTGTAGTATTTTTTGAGACTTGAGATTGCCCTTTGGTAAACAGATTTTAGTGTGATTTATTATTAAGGTTGTTGCCATTATTAAAACAAATATATTGCACACAGTCAGCTTGGTTATTCTGTTGCTCTGAAGGTGATGGCAATTCGTGTCTTACGTGAAGGAAGTGGTGACACTAAGTGGCAGCAGGCTCATGTTAGTTGGTATGGCTCCTCCACATCCTCTCTCATGCCAGCTAATACTTTGCAGCCCTTTCTTCAAATGTTCAAGGTGAGACTACCATGTGTATATATTGTTATGCCTAGCTTCCACTGGGAATGAAAACATTGTACAGTTACTTAGAAATAAAAAAAAAATATTCTGGAAAACTTTAATAATTGGCTGCATTCCTGCATCAGAATGGAAAAATGTGTCTAAAGAATGATGATTGCTTTGAAAAAATAAAAAGAACTACTGAAGCAGAAAAAACTACAAAAGTAAAGGGAAAGATGCAAGACAGGCATTAAGCTTAATTAAACATACAAAAATGATAAGAGATTGGAAAAAGCCATTATCAGCTAGAGAATGAAAAAATATATACTGTACTGTATACCTGTACTTAAAATTTCTTTTGATTTATTAAATTTAGATACAGTACTTAATGTAATGTGTAGTATGTCAACAGAGTCCTTGGCTATATAGCATTTACATTACTATTTAAATAAATATCCAGCAATTTTTGTGAACTGAATACAAATTTGCATTATGTGTCTTTATACTCAGTTAATACCCTATACAGTTATTCTTCATTCCCTTATAAGAGAATAAAGAATAACTGAGAATGGGAAAATAAAATTTGGAAGTGGAGAAAATGGAATAAGCCATCAAGGGTCGGGAAGGAGTACTGCTGTTTTTTTTTTTTTTTCACTGTGTTCTGATTTCTTCACTCCTCATTCTCTACTTAGTATTCACACCATGCATGATCTCAAATATGGCATCTCCACCTCCACCTCACAACATTAAACATTGATGCCTCGCATCCAATTCTTGTGTTAGGTGGGAATTCTGATGGGTAACCATTTGTAGTGTGTTTCATCAAACCTAAATAAAGAAAAATATATAAATCACATATAATCACTGCTTCTAATTCAATAAAACATCCCTTTCTTACAAAATTGTTTTTTTTTTTCATGGTAGTCATTCAGTTGTCAAATTTGTATGTATGCTTAACAATTTGCAAACAGGTGAAATTATTTACAAACATTATCTCTCAGTCCACAGCAGGATTCAAACCTGAGCACCTGCAGACTTATATCTGGGATCTGGCTGAATGGCTAAAGTACTGTGCACTTTGATACAGAATGTGCAGGTTTGAATCCTGCTGCAGACTGAGAGATAATATTTGTATGCATATTTACATGCTGTATATGTTAAAGCATAAAATAAAGGCCTACTATGCACCTAGTACCCAATGCAAAATGTATGAAGCTCAATTTTTCAGATGAGGTATAACAAGAGGAAGAGGGGGCCATACAGAGAGGCTATCAAACAGGCAACAAGTGAAGCTGAACAAACTCAGTCTAACGACTTTGAATTCCAAGACAGAGAAGATGATCACCATCTTCAGCAACAGCAACAACAGCAACACCAAACTCCGGAAAACCTGCTAGGTGCCTCTCCTCGGGAGGTGGATGTTGTCAGCTGAGACATGTATATGGTAAGACTCAGAATGGGTTAGACTTTCATCTTGTTTATTGAAGCAGCAAATAAGCTTTAAACATATACTTACTGCAGTAGTCCTTAAATAATTAATTTTCATACAATGCTATACAAAATGATTTCCTGTATCAATGATAGTCCCTGTGGTGCTGTTGAAAAATGCAGTTGATGTGGACATTAGCTTGTGCAGTCTTATTTTGAATTTCTGGAAAGTATCTCTTTTGCAAATATTTTTACTTAAAGTTTAATCTAAAATAATGCAAATAAATTTGATGCTTATAAAAATTTATATAT
>WNWK01017693.1:30000-32500 GCA_009830355.1 Cherax destructor
GGATTCTCTGCAAAATTTTGAGGATCCCAGTAGCCATGTGTATTTATTTTCTCATACCTTTTTAGTTACATGATGATTTACCAAACTGTGATTTTCCAGATGACCGGTAATTGTAGGAGAGTAGTGTGTGTGTGTGTGTGTGTGTTGTCAGACTCCCTGTTTTGCACACACCTATTTTATTACTATAGTATTGAATTAACTTCATTAAGCAATTATATGGACAAAATGGATCAAGTTTATAAAGGTTTATGAATTGACACCAGCTAATGCAGTGGTCATTCAGTGATTTAGCTGTTATGACAACAGTTGTCATTATAAATAATGTAAAAGGTCTGATGTTTTGAGGATTAGCAGGCAGATATAGTTATTGTGTACAGAGGATCTGCTAGAAGTGTTCAAGGGAGAGAAAGGGGGCAAGAGAAGAGGTAAACTCAGAGCCTAGCATTAATATGCAGGCCTGATCCAGGAAAGAAAACCAGTTGCATTCTTATTACTCACCACCAGATGCCCATGATTGTGTGTGTGTGTGCGAGCATGTGCATGCATGTGTGAGGGTACGTTCCCCATGCAATAGAGTACATACACATTCATGTATGCACATGCATGTGCAAAACAGTGTAATTTTTCAAGGCAAGGTGACCCAAAGATGCATTCACTATCAGTTGTTCAATAGCTGTCTTGCCAGAAGTGCACAGATATCACAATTCAAGTGATTTGCCAAGCTGCATCATCACCATTCATTCTTCAGAGTGTGTGTACTGTGCTTCTCACCCCCAGAACTTGAGTCTGGCAAGTTGCTTTCCTTGAATTCCTGTATAATTGTTACTTTTCTTACACTGATAGCATGCCAAATCTCGGAAACCACTTTGTCTCCACTCTAGTCAAACACTCACACATGCCTGGGGAATTTCTCAAGCTCCTACCACTTAAAACTTTCTTCATCCCTTCCCTTCAACCCTTCATGAGATATCTCCTGTGCCTCCTTCAATTCATTCCAGATTTCTAGTAATCCCCCACTTCCTTCCCTTAACAATCATTCACACAATGTAATTTTGACTAATGACCACAAAAAACTAGGACTGTTTCCCACTTAATGTCTGTTCATTTAATGACCAAATTCCAGGCTTCAGGCCTTCCTCTCTGGTCTCTAGTAATGACTGCTTCCTTGTATGACCAGATAATATTTATAAATATGCTGTATTATCACCTGGCATGTCTCCACAGATGGGAATAAATCAGCTGTTTCCTACCTCAGCAGTCAACACACACAGTTTTCATATGCTTTCTGCATCATCTGTTAAAATGTGAGAAAAAAGGGGATAATGTTTATAAGTATATCTAAATTGTTTAACACCCTGGGAGAGACAGGACCTAATAATGTCTGAGAGGAGCATGTCATATTAAATATTATACTACCTCCTAATACTTCTTCCCTTTACCAGAGATGGGACCATTGCTTAGTAGAGGCATAGTGGTGTTATTTTTCCCCATTTTATGATTGCTTAACAAAAAACTATGAAAAAATATCAAGATATTGAGAAAAGTAAAGAATAGAAGGTCACAATACTGTCTTTAGGCTTTCTCACCTCTTACCACCCCAGTTGTGACTCGACAATGGTCCAGGACAAACTGAAACATTGTCATAAGGTTCCTCTCCTAAGTTTTTTTTTTTTTGGTGAATCAAGGGAAATATTACATCCTGTTTGTTATTGTTGGGTTGAAGGGTTGTGACAGTCTACGGGCTGTCGCTGCTCTTGAACCCAACAATAGTCTGCCTAGAAGCTGTCACAATAACAAAAGCAGAACAACATGATACTTCTTTTCCTCCATGCCTCCATTACTTTTGACCAGGGTTCTCTGGACACTTTTTCTGTTACCTGTAGGGACTGCTACACCCTTGAGATGTCCTCCCGAGATGGACAACCTCCTAATACAATACAAAACACAATACAATACAACTCAACACTAAACACCAACAAAACAACAGCACTCAATATTTTGATAATATAATGTGACATCTGCTGTCAAAGACATGATCAGACTCAGTTTATTTTTTCATACTTTTTTGTTATACACTAATAGAATAGGGGGATAACACCCTATGCTTCTATTAAATAATAGACCCATCTCTGGTGAGTACATATTTTTTTTAAATTTTGTAAAAAAATAATTAGTATATGGAATATTGTCATCTCAGTCCTCATCTCATGTTATAACATGGACTTCTGTGGGATGATGAAATTTATGTATTTTTTGCTTAATGAACTCTTCTTTTGGTCCCTCTCTTGGTTAAGCTGGGGTCCACTGTATTCCTTTGGCAACCTGCTCCACCCTTTCTAAATGACCGAACCATCTCAAGAACCCTTCCTCTCTCTCTGAATTGTCTTTCATACCACCAATTTATCTTCTAATTTTGATTTTTTTAGGCCAACTGGACAGTCTTTGTTTTAATGATGTTTGAGGGATGTTAGGCACACTTGGCTGTTGGTCATTGCTGCTG
>WNWK01017693.1:35000-41776 GCA_009830355.1 Cherax destructor
AAGAAATGCTTCCTAACATCCCTTTGACTCATCTGAGTCTTCAGCTTCCAGTTGTGTCCCCTTGTTTCTGTGTTCCCACTCTGGAACATCCTGTCACTGTCTACCTTGTCAATTCGCCGCAGTATTTTGTATGTCATTATCATGTCTCCTCTGACCCTTCTTTCCTCCAATGTTGTTAGTCCTATTTCCCTCAACCTTTCTTCATAAGACAGACCCCTGAGTTGTGGAACTAACCTTGTCGCAAACCTTTGCACTTTCTCTAGTTTCTTTACGTGCTTGACCAGGTGTGGGTTCCAGACTGGTGCTGCACATTCTAGTATGGGCCTGACGTACACGGTATACAGTGTCTTGAACGATTCCTTGTAAAGGTAACGGAACGCTTATCTTAGGTTTGCCAGTCGCCCATATGCTGCCGCAGTTATCTGGTTGATGTGTGCCTCCGGAGACGTGTGTGTGTGTGTAAGAGTGTGTGTGTTTGTTTGAGAGAGAGAGGGAGGATGAGTATGAATGAATGAATTTGCTATATGATCTGGACCACTTATTATCCGTGACATGCACTTTAAAGATGCACTTTTTTCGGTATTTTATTGTCGCCTGCTTTTGTAAATTTTATGTATGAACAAATGAATTTCGTAAAAAAAAAAAAAATTGTCTTTTTGATATCATGAAAAATACTTAATTATTTAACATATACAATTTAGGTTCAAAATACAGTGAAACCCCGGTTAACGAACACCCCGGAAATCGTGCAATTATGTAAGTATATTATTGTAAGTGCTTGTGGAAATGTATTTTTGGGGGTCTGAAATAGACTAACCTAAATGACATTTTTTCTTAAGGAAGTAAATTCGTTCGGTAATGGCACTTGAGCAGGCTTCTGCAATGAATTTTTTTCATTAACCGGGGTTCCACTGTACAGGATGCAGCCTGTTGGAACAAGTCTTGTGTTGATTGCAGATTTGAATGGATCAACAAAGTTTTGGAATATCCTCTTTGTATAATTTCTATTGCTGCATTTTACACGAGGGTAAGGACTTAAGGAGAATTTTTTTTAATCTATGTTTAGCTACAGGAGTAATTTTGTTTGTGGTGTCCCATCATTAATTAATTGGTCATTTATATTCGTTTAGTTTCCTGCTCATTCCAGTCTTCTAGTCTATGAAAAGGAAGTACTTACTGTTTTGTTTACTGCATGTTTCCATAGTTTAAATTCATGGTCTCTTGTTCTCCTTATTAACCCTTTGGGGGTCGACAGGCCTTCTCAGGAAAGTGTTCCTGGGGTCGAAATTTTTTCTTATGAAATGATAGATAATCTTTTTCCGATCATAACGCCACCAAAATTATGAAATTTGATCGAAAACTAACGGAATTATGCTTTCGCGAAGTTAGCGGTAGCCATGACACTTACGCATCGGCGATTTCGCCCACTTTGAGCTCTATTTTCGACAAATTCCCATGTTTCAGCCCCCTAAAATTATAGCTATTTCGCTAGAACTCCATTTCTTCTATCGATTGAGTACAAGAAACCGCCTATTTACCAATTTTATCTACCCAAAATAGTGGTCAGAAAATGGCAATTTTTCAATTTCACACAAATTTCAAACGATGCCAATTTCAAAATAGGGTCCAGAGTAAACAAGACAGACATACCTGGCACTAAAATAACATGTTCTCTGTTCATTAGTCACGTCTCCAGGCCCCTGTTCCATTACTTTTGCTTTTCATTTTGAATTTTTATTCTCACAAAAAATAGAAGATTTACTGTTATGTATACAACTGCATCATTGTAAAAATGGTATAAATAATATCAGAGCACTTGTGCATAAATATAAGACTCGCCAGTTGATGTGTATTGGAGGCATGATGTGATTTGTTTACTCTTGAACATCGTCAAAAATCGAACATTTTCGCTACTTTGAGCTCAATTTCAAGGTACTTGTCATTGTCATACCAATCAAAATCATCTCTATTTCTGTAATATATCTTCCATTCTATCAAATGAGACCAAGAAAACGAGAATACATCAATAAATACCATACGAAAATCGACTGCAAAGTCGCTGTTTTAATCGAAAAAAACGGTCAGAGTTTTTTTCTCTCATTATGTAGTGTGTACTGCAGGATTTTTTTTATACTGCGCACACTGACCACACAGACCCATTCTTTCATATGTATGCCTACCAGACGTTTTCTGCTTAAATTGAGGCCGCTAGAATTTGGGCGTACTAGTACGGCACCAACCCCTGCTCGTAAAACGTACTAGTACGGCACCGACCCCCAAAGGGTTAATGGTCCTGTAAGTTGTCCTCGTATTCCTCCTTCACTTCTGTCTGTCTCTTCTATTGCATAAAGATTGCATGTCCAAAATTACGTGTTAGTTTCTATTGGCCATGTTTATATTTTGGAATCTTTTCTTGCATGTCTGTAAGCTTATTTTGTTTCCTTTAATTACCTATTCAGTGACAGGAATAAAATAGTATTGTCTTAAATTAATGTATATTATTTGCATTTAAAGTTTCCAGTGTTTATGGTTCATACTGTATTCTATTGGGGTAAATTTCAGCTTTTTGCCACTCTCATGGCAAGGAAGCTTCTAATATGTTTTCTTGTTTTTATTTTGAGCTTACAGTTATCATAATTTTTTTCTTGTTTTCTAATGAGGGCATTTCCAGTGCCTTCATTCTTCCTCTGTAATTTGTATTTCTTAGTTCTTGAATGCAATTTGTTGTACGTCTTTTGGGTTTTTCTTTTACTTTTCACACCTTGAATTTACAAGCCAAGAGGTGTTATCCTACCTCTGCTCATTTAAAAGCCAAGCCCTATCCCCAAGATACCACCCACTATCCCCCAAGATACCATCCACATCCAGTAAGCACTGTACCCAGGTACAGTGCTTACTGGGTATTTACTTCTAGGTGTTACGACATTAAAAAAACTGTACATGTATTTTTTTTAACACACCAGCCAGATCCCACTGAAGCAGGGTAACCTAAAAAGAAAAACGAAAGTTTTTATACAAGAGAAGGGGTTACTAGCCCCTTGCTCCTGGCATTTTAGTCACCTCTTACAACAAGCATGGCTTACAGAGGAAGAATTCCTCTCCACTTCCCCATGGAAAATGTGTATTCTTGTCTCTCATTATTTCTTTTCAGCCAGTAAAGGTACCTAGTTTTTTCGTTATTTCTTCATAACTTATAATTTTTGGGGAGTTAATTTGCAATAGGTTTTGGGACTTTTTATATATAAAAAATAAGTTGGATGCAGACACCATAATACACTTTGAACAATTTTGTAATAATTTTTATTTTTTTTTGCATTTTTACCATTTTCATATCCATATACAGTATCTGAAGACTATTTTACAGGTTGCCAGTGTAGCATATTAACTTTTCACAACATTACTTCATTTATGTTATCCTTTTGCAATGATCTTTTGTGTATTATTATTCCTAAATCCATGCCTGACATCTTTAATATTTTATCATTATATGAAGTTTTCATGTGGCCTGTTATTGCTTTCTCCCATTTTCATTACATGACACTTGTATATTGTAAATTAAATCCCATCATCCATCTGTCAATCCATTTGCTCAATTTATCCAAGTCTTTTTTTTTTTTTTTGGTAGACATTTAGTAAATTTTATTACATATTTTGCATTATATTTTTGTGTCACCCACAAACATATTAATAGAGTTTTTTAGTTCTTTCTTGCATGCCATTTATATACTGGTAAATTAGAAACAACAGGGAAAGTACTAGTCCTTGTAGGACCCCTCTAGTGACGTTTTCCTATGAGGACATTTTTTCCATTTCTTTATCTGCATTTTCTTTTCAGATAAAAATCACTTATCCACCATAATAGTTTGTCTTTTATTCCTTCAATGTTTTGCAATTTCTGGATTAGTCTCTTATGGGAAAATTTTGTACAAGGTTTTTAACTAAATGCTAACTACCTAGCCATTTCTTTCTCGGACAATTAATGTGATATAATTGCATAGTTTTGATATACGTTGGACAGGCTCTTTGTGGTAATTTATGCCATAGTTGCATGTACTGTAATCATATTCCAAGTGATGTAAAAAATTTGTTAAATTTTCAAATTTGCTGTGACCATCTTGTCCTTGCCACAGAGTATCTGGATCTTAGTACCTCCTGTATTTAATCTTGGTTTGTTAAATTTTCAAAACAGAGAGGGAAATGCCATTTCTAATGAGCATAAGAAGTCATAAGTACATATATTTTTCACGCTTGTAGTTTTAGATATTGGGCATCTGTACAACCTGTGCCAAGAATTTCGTCATCAGCCACTTGCTTTCTCAGTCAATTAATGTAGTTGCTATCATTCCCAAAGTGAAGTGTGATTGTATATTACAACATCTGGATAACTTATTAGCTGCATTGCTAACCATATCAGTTCCCCCTTCTCTTAATTGAAGTGCCATACATTCAGTGACTAGTAATTAGGAAGGTATAAGAAGAGGTGTACACAGATTGTATCAAGTATGTGTTCTTATACTTTGATGCAAGTTTGTCATTAAGGAAGATGATGATTGAGAGGTTTAATAGTACCGGTTAATGTGTTGCATGAGTTGTTCAGTCTTGTACAGTTTGAATCATGAAGCTGCTATATATAAATAATTATGTAATGAGAGGTTTGTATTACATTGAAGGTAAGATTAAGAAAAACAAGCTTCAGTTGAGTTAGTCTTTTAATGAAGCTATGAGAAACTACAGATATTGTGTAGTGGGCACATATTGTAAGAAGTGGAAAAACTAAGATGTATCTTGCAGACTAATTGTCCCTCTTTGACCATGTTAAAAATATGATTTATTCATTGTAAGCCATTCAGTTGACTACATCACATTTCACGTGTAAGTCTTTCAGTTAACTGCTTCACATTTTAAATGTAAGCTTTTAAACTGCATCACATCTTAAGTACAAGCCTTTCCATCGGCTGTGCCACATCTTATGAATAAGTCTATCCTTTTGACTGTTATATTTTAAGTAATGCATGTTTATGATTTCATGTGACTGCTGTTTAGTGTTTATTTTATAAATTTAAATATTTACTCCTATATTTTTATAATTTTTTCTCTTACTGCTTGTGTATTATTTACCACATTAGTCTTAAATGTATTTGTCCCATCTAGTGCATGGGAAAGAAGCCAATTTTTTTTTTGTATACCGTGTTTCTTCCATTTTTATATCTCATTTATTATGTTTTACACTTTAGATAAGTCAACGTACAGTGGTACCCCGACTTACGATATTTTTTCATTCCAGAATGCTGTTCAAGTGCCATTACCAAACGAATTTATCCCCATAAGGAATGATGTAAAATAGACTAGTCCTTTTAGACCCCCAAAATTACACTTACAAAAGCATTTAAAAAAATAAACTTACATAAAAGGGTGAGTTTGGGGACCATCGTAAGTCGGGGTACCACTGTATTTGCATACAATATCACAATTAATTCTAATGCTGTACCATATTCTCATACAATATCATGTTATGTATGTATTAATTTTTTTACCAAATTGTCAAATATTTATAAAATACAACATACGTATATGATTTGCAGTGGCACACCTATGGTGTTGGTCTATACCTCTGTGGCGGTTCATTAATTAGCAATTGACTATATCTCCCTGCAAATTTATAAAATCCTCTGCAAATTTTCCTTTTTCTGCTAGTAGCAGCATGAGTTTAACATTGTTGACCTAAATATCTTTTAGGCACCAGATGGATGTCATGCAGATTCTTTAAAAACTCTTGAAGTGTTACATTGCAGTTCAGCATTGACCTAGAAAACTTGTCAGACAATATAAACCAGTCACATGACATCCCACTGTAAACTGTTTACCTTCAAATTAAGATGAAATAATTAAAGCTGCCTTGTGCCACAAATTTGAAGGCATTCTCTAAAAGATTAAAATGACCACCATGCAGTTATAGAACAGTGATAGTGACCTTAATCCAGTAGTTAATTTGCTCCACTCGAATCATTTTCAGTTTCTTGGCATCATCAATTCCAGAATATTGAGAATATTTTTTTAACCTGCTTACAGTATCTGTTGATGGCTCCAAGGATGATCACTCCAACAGCCTGTTATTTTTTTTTTTATCTTTTTGTGCTTCCAGAATCATTACCTTCATAGCCTGGTCTCAGAGCAGGTCTGCATGTGAGAGACCAGGAAGCTTGTCTCAGTCTAGGCCTCCTGGTTGAGGGCCTGGTCATTGATCAGTATAATGGTAAACAATACCAACAAGTAGATAAGTAAGAAGTGTGCAACAGTTTGGTACCTTTATTCTGAAACATTGTGCCTCCACAATAGGCACAGTCGGAGCAGTGGAGAGGTAAAGATGATGTGATTAGTCCATCCAACTTGTAGTAGTACATACATAGTATGAGGTGGGCAATCCTCTAGGATGGAGATGTGTTCAACTTCATAATCTTGAACAATGTGAAACTGAAGCATGAAAATGGAGCCTTTTATAGTGTCAGAGGTGAGGCGCTGAGAATGGAGATAACATCACAGGAATCGTTTTCCACTAGCAGAAGTAAAGACATAAGAATTGAAGAACACTGTAGCAGGCATACTGGCCCATGCTAGGCAAGTCCTCCAATTTGACTCTTCTCACTCGAACTAGCAGTTTGGCAGTGAAATTGCAGAAGATACCCTTTGTACCATGAATTTAAATTTTTTGTTGCTAAAACACACCAGATACCTTCTCAAGACACCCTATTATCCTTCATACCATTTTATATTTGTAT